>JANHAO010008532.1:0-19152 GCA_026873985.1 Saraca asoca | reverse complement strand
GGCTCGACCCGGGCTGCCTTATGCTACAAAAAGAATAGGGTGATTTGGTTTATAAAAATTACAATTTGGTTGGATTTGACATTCCTATCACGACTCCCAGCTAGTTATCCATCACGTAAAAGGGGAATATCAGGCCAAAGGGACAAAGATGGCTATGTACCTATAGAAGGCGCAAGAACTGCTCTACACATTCTGAAGGTAAGAAATCAGCCATGTCCCTCAGGTTCAAAACGCACACGCAGATGCTTTAGCCTACCTGGCTACGGCCAAGGATGCAGAGTTCATGGGCACGATCCCTATAGAAGTCCCGCCATCCCCCAGTATAGAGCCAAAAAATAATGTAATGACGACTGCTCCAATCCATGATTCATGGATGGCCCCTATCATAAAGTACCTCCAGAATGGAAAACCCCCTGAAGATAAGTTAGAGATATGTCATATCTGATTGAGTCACAAAATACTGCATCATAAATAATGCGCTCTACAGAAGGGGTCTCTCAGCCCCGCTCCTTCGCTGTATCGATGGTCCTGAGTGTGACATCATTCTGAAAGAAATACACATCGAGCATTGTGGCAACCATGCTGGGGGACTGTCGTTAGCACAAAAAGTCATTCGACAAGGCTTTTTCTAGCCAACTGTGAAACAGGACGCCATCAGTCTCGTCAAGCGATGTGACAAATGCCAAAGGTTCACCAACGTCCCTCGAGCTCTTTTAGCCTGCCTCCAGCAAATGGTCAGCTCGTGGCCCTTCGCAATTTGGGGGATCGACTTAATAGGACCCCTCCCCATAGGTCATAGGAACTGTAAGTACGCTGTAGTCATTGTGGATTACTTTACCAAGTGGGCAGAAGCAAAGGAATTGGCCCAGATTTCGTCCTCTCAAATACAAAAGTTTGTCTGGAATAACATCATCTGTCGATTCGGTGTTCCCCAACAAATAGTGTCAGATAACGGGATGCAATTCACCAGCGAACAATTCATTCAGTTCTACGATAACCTGGGATCTTAAAAAGTTTCTCGTTAATAGACCATCCTCAAACCAATGGGCAAGTAGAGGCAGTTAACAAGATTATAAAACAGATCCTGAAAAAAAAGGCTGAAGACAAAGAAAGGGGCATGGGTGGATGAACTACCAATAGTATTATGGGCTTATCGCACCACGGCTTGCAACTCCACGAGAGAAACTCCTTTCTCGATGGTCTATGGGATAGAAGCTATGCTACCGGTCGAGTTCGAGGTAACCTCACACCGAAGAGCCACCTTCAATGACAAGGAGAATGATCAGCTACTCTCGGCTAGCGTTGACCTCGTCAAAGAAAAAAGAGATGAGGCGTGTCTAAAAATAGTGACCTACCAATAGAGGATAGCTCGATATTACAACAAGAAGGTGTGAATTCGAAGTTTCAAGGTAGCTAACCTTGTTCTACGACTTGTGCAACCAAGAGGCCGTGATCCCAGGGATGGAACGCTAGGACCAAATTGGCAAGGTCCGTTTATTGTAAAAGGAAGGCTGCAAGTCAGGGGATATTGCCTCACTAACATTGAAGGAACAGAACTTCCTCGGGCCTAGAGCGTTAAACATCCCCGGCCCTATTATCAGTAGAGCAAATTCAATATGGGAAACTTGTAACCGTACTTCAAATTAAGTAAATTCCCCTTTACCATGATAAGTTAGCAATGCATGTGTTTACTTGAATTCGTGAAAACGATGACATTTCGATTAAAGAAAATTGTATTCATCACATTGGAAAACAAAGAGAAGTTCGGTTCCCACCTTGCCTAATATAAATTATCGAGAGCATAGAAGCCGTAAAACCAGGAGAGAAAAGAAAAAAAAAAAAGGGCAAAGCTACTTAAAGCTTAAAGTGAAATGTTTTAGTTACAAACCACAGATACAGGAAGTAAAATAAAGTAACAAGGTTCTAGGGGGAGGGGGGCCTCAGAAATAGGAAGATCCTGAGCGTCAGAAATGGTCACTGCAGGCACGTTCCCTGATGGTTCTTCGCCAAACTCATTTCTGGCTGCTTCTTCCCCTTACGAAGTAACTTCGGCCTGTGCAGTGCTCTCCTTGAGAGGATGGTCTGTACCATCAGCAACCCCGACACCATATGGAGAAGTCATCCCTGCACTTTCGATAAAACCTTGACTAATATCCGAAATGTCTCCGTCGAAGAAAGAAAAATCCATGTTCAGATGATGCATCCACAAGGTATACATGAAGCTATAAGTAGTATGGGCGGTAGTAGCTGTCCAAGATTCCTCGACCATAGCATAGGTCTCTTCCTTTATCTTGGTGACTTCCTCTTTGGCGCGCACGGCTCTCTCTTCAGCCCGTTGTGCCCTCTCAATAGCACGACTTGCCTCCTCGCGACCATCTTCAGACCACTTTTGGAAGCCCCCGACCTCGTAGGTAAGAAGGAGTATGTCCCCTTTACTTTTTTATAGCTCCTCATGGGTCCTCTGCAGCTTTGAAGCAAAGTCAGCCACCTCGCGTGCAAAGGCCTCTTCCCCCCTCCTAGCTGCGGCTTTAGCATTCTCTAGCTGACACTCGGCATCCTCCAATTTCCTTTTCAATCCTGCCACCTCGTCGGTGGCGGCAGTGAGGTCAGCTCTGAGTCTCTCTCTCTGCCTCCCAGCTCAAGCATCCTTTCCTTTGCTTAATGGCCTAAAGTACCCCCTAAAAAAAAGAAGAAGAAAAAGAAAGGGTTATAGCACAAGGCACAATAAGGCAAGCAAACAAGGAAGGGAAGCGTCACCAACCAGTAGGCAATGACTAGCCAGTATCTCCATCAAGACGCTGTCTCGCGTCACGTCATCCTCCAGAGATGCAACATCCTCTCCTAAGATCCGCCCCACATTCTCATGAATGAAGTTGTAGAAGGCCAGAGTCTTGGCCCCTAACCCCTTGAGGGGACGGACTGATCCACCTGTCAGACGAGGGGACGAGCTTCGAACGGACTCCTTCCCTTTGCTAAGTCTTCGCCTCTTCGGAGAAGGATGATCAGAAGCATCACCTCCTGGGCTTCGCGACCCCTCGATCTCCCTTTCAACTTCGGCAGAGCCACGATGCAAGGTCTGAACTGGCAGAAGTAAGCTCTCCTCCGCTACGGACAGACTGAAAGGAAGATCAACCCGAGTCGAAGCTAGGGCAGGGAGTGGAACAGTCAGGGGAGGCCTCTGAGGAGCCAAAGAAGAGGAAGGGCGATTAGCACGGGCACTGGCGACCCATTTGTGCCTAAGAGGGGGCTCGATGAGGTTAACCCAACCCATGTCAACCTCTTCACCGAAGTCTGCTGGGGGAATCTCCTTTATACCACGAACTCCAATGTCACACGAACTATTGATAAGTGCAGTTCCTGGGGCGGGAGAAAGCCCGTAGGCTCACAAGAGGTCCTCGTTAAACCTTAAACTACTTGAGGAAGTGTCAGGGATGGATAGTTGCTCTAAAATCTCGGTCTCCTCGACACTTAACTCTGACCTCCCCCTTTGTACGCCCTCTGCAGAAAACACAAAGAAATATTAGACAAAGTAAACAAGCTAGAGGGGCAACAAATAAAAAAGTCAGCTCTCCCTCCGACTCACTCACCCGGATCAATCGCAAAAGAAAAGTTCCGAAGACGGCGCAATGATGGACAGGATACAAAGAACTAGTGGATTTTGTAAGGACCTGTATTTGATTTTCCTCGAGCTTCCCCATAAGGCAACGCCTTCTTGAACCTCGAGGAACGAGGTGACAAATAATAAAAGTCCTCCTGCCGACTAAGACCCTTGGTCTAGTAAAAAAAACACAAGGCCCACGCTAGGGGGAGGAAGGCCGTTTTGTAAATGGATGAGAGGGAAAGAAATTAAAGAAGAATAGGCATTGGGTGTCAACTGTGCCGGGGCAAGCCCCAGCTCATTCAAAAAATCGATAATGAATGATAGGACAGGGAACCGAAAACCCGCATTAAGGTGGTGGACACCGATGGCCACGAACCCCGACGGAGGATGTGCGGCATGGTCCGTGGGTGATGGCACTAGCACGCGACAATCCCTTGGAAAAAATACGCCTTTGCAATTCCCCCCATTTCTCTGAGTCTGATAGTGGAAGGAAAGTGCTTAAAGGGGGAGGCAGTTCCGTACTCTATTGGTTCCCCACGGGCTTCAAACCTACTTACAACCTCGCCACTTTAGGAAGTTACGTCTCGTATACGAGGTATCTCCTCACTTTCCTCAGTCTCAGTGTCCTCGCTAGCTATTAGATGGCGGCAGCGTTGGGAAGACTGAGCCATCTACAAAAAAGAATAAAAAAGAAAGGAGAAGAAAAGGAAGAATTAGGTTCCGGATGAGAAAACATGAAAATCCAGGAACCACCAAACCTAAGAGGAACGCAACACTACCCCAATATCACCAAAAAAAAAAAGAGGAAGGGAGGGAGAAAAAGCGAAGCATGGGAAAAAACCCTAAAGGGAAAGCCCACAAAAGCCTTAGGACCCGACTCCGTCACCGCTGCCTAAATGCCTTAGCCACCATCGACAGAACAGACAATATCTCACTCGAATCACCGTTTCCTTCTGACGTTGAGAGCGCTCGCAAGAGCTCTCAAAACGAAAACAAAATAACAACACAAAAACAGAAGCTCACCTTAATGCTCGAAGGATGATTTGGGAGTTTGAACGATGGAGAGGAGGCTGCAACCTAAGGGCCTGGTCGGTGGCACCAGCAAGACAGGGCAAGATTCTTGAAAAAGGGATGATGAGTGGCCTCCAGATAGAAAAAGAGAGATGGAGGAAAGATAAAAAAGATGGTTAAAGAGGGGGAGTCCTCTGATTTTAAAATCGAATAAATCGGACCGTCAGATGAAAAAACCCTTTGACTAACTCATAATCCGACAGACCAGCGCGCATTAAGCATTTAATGTAAAAGCCTGCCAACTGAGCATAAATAATTATTACGCCAATAGCTAAAATTGAAGAAACACTCAAATCCCTAACGAAAAACGAGAAAGAAGGTCACATGGCTAACTCCCGCGTAACTCAAGATAAAAACGCTCCATCTCCCATTCCAATAGCTCGAGCACACCTGGTGCATAAGCACTAAGCCTCCAGAGCTCGCTATCTAATAGCTCGGGCACACCTGGTGCATTAGCATTAAGCCTCCAGAGCTCCCATTCAAACAGCTTGGACACACCTAGTGCATAAGCACTAAGCCTCCGGAGCTCTCATTCAAGCAGCTCGGGCACACCTGGTGCATAAGCACTAAGCCTCCAGAGCTTGCTATCCAATAGCTCGGGCACAACTGGTGCGTAAGCACTAAGCCTCCATAGCTTGATTTACCTCCCAGTCAGGCCCACTTAACTACCATAATGAAACTACAGGAAGTGCCGATAATCTAGACCAAATCAATCCTATAAAGGAAGCTTCTCTCTTAAACTCGAAGCGAGCATGAGCACCTATACGATACACAAAGAGCAGACAATACATGCCATTGGCGACCTATGACCATTGCAAAGATATGCTGGCGATCATTAAGCAAACCGAACTACTGAGATGGTGAATTCACCTTAGAGAGTACACGGGGAACTCCCATCTCGCAAAGCAAGCTATGAGTTAGGAGGCTAATGTTGTGGGGATCCTTCGAGCAGATAACAAAAGGCCTAGAGAGAAAAGGAGTGGCCTAAACTAAGACAAGGTCGTCGTGGGCCTCGCAGGCAAGCCGCCAAGCATGAGATCACGAAGCTTTAAATGGTAAGGACGCTGACGAGCTTTCCTTCGTGCTTAGGGAACCGATCAGGTACTTGATGGGCGCCGCTTAAAGCACTCTATCAGCCCATAGCCCCCAAAATCCTACAGCGATTTGCCCAGCATTTATTACTTATCGTCTAGCATTTATTACTTGTACAGATATAATCATAGTTGTATAAGAATAAACTAATACTATCTATTGTAACTCCTTCCCATAAAAGGGGGGAAAATAAGAGGGACGGAGAGAGACTCTCTGGTAATTTTTGTAAACTCCTTTGAAGAAGATAATTCCATTCACCATGGACGTAGGGGTCTGATAGACTTTGGCCGAACCACGATAAAAATTCCTTCTTATTCTCCCCTGTCTTCCCTTGAATAATATAGCAAATCCGCACGTATCAGTCAATAAAATAGCAGCTCGATCTCTTGAACCCTGTGTTGACTAAATATGAAAATCGACTATCAACAACATCATTTCAAATTTTAAGGAGCAATATAAAGAAATAATACTATAACTTTTGACCATTCAATAAAATATTATAAAATAATTTCAATTAAAAATCAAGGCGTGAAAGTAACTTAATTATAATTTAATAAAAGAAAGAAATCTAATAAAATACATCAAAGCTATTAGCATCCAAAACAAGAACATTTTCACTACTTGTTTAAAAAACCGTGAATCATATATTGAATAAGAAATAAATAAATAGAAGTTTTACCCCCAAAAAAAAACAATATTTAATCCTACTCCCATAAATCTAAAATTCTTAAATAAGAAAATAAACTGTAAATGCTTAAAAAAATATTGAATATCATTTTATAAAATAATATCTTTATCTTCCACACATTCACTTCAGGGAACAAATTATAAATTCTTTAGATATTATCATATTTACTCATTATCACATTTGCTTTAGGAAACGGAATATAAATTCTTTAAATGTTATCACATTCACTTAAGGAAACGGATTATAAATTATTTACATGCTATTACATTCACTTTTGGAAATTGATTATAAGTTTTTAGAAATATCTTGATTTTAATTAATATCTTATTTTGTGTTTAGCCAAAAATATAAAATAAGAGAATATTTTAGGTATATTACACTTTGAGGCTATTTAGATATGAAAGTAATTCAAAATATTTTGGTTAGT
Source organism: Saraca asoca (assembly GCA_026873985.1). NCBI lineage: Eukaryota > Viridiplantae > Streptophyta > Magnoliopsida > Fabales > Fabaceae > Saraca > Saraca asoca. Next base: position 12,273 of record JANHAO010008532.1, on the reverse strand, counting down.
GAACTTTTGGCTCACTCTAACATTTATTTCAATATTTATAAATTATCACATTAACTTTAGGTTATGAGATATCAAAATAAAAAATAAAATGAATCATTTGTATCCTTTCACAAAAGTAATTTGGTGAAAATTATAAATCAACAAAAATAATAAATAATACACTAAGAGTAAATGGTATAATATAACATATAAATTATATAATAAAAAGATGAATTTAAAGGAGAAATTTCTTTGTTTTACATAAATTTAAAAATTAAGAATTTTATATTAATAACATGTTATAAAAATAAATAAAAATATTAAAGAGATAGATTAAAAATTATCGAAATAATATAAAGAGAAATTTTCTTTTATTTATAATGATGTAGAATTTTTATTATACTAATCTACATATAACTTTAAATCTTGAGAGAATATTAGAAATAAATTCTATCAAGATAATCTTAATTAAGATAACTCTTAATAATATAAATAAAAATGATTTCATGGGCATCAAGAAAAATGCAATATTTATAACACTAATCTATATATGACTCATAATAATAGAATGACGTGGAATTCCTTCTCATTACACTAATCTATATAATAAAGAAACAAAAATAATAATAATAAGGGTAGTGGAATAAATAACATTAACAGAACCAACGCGTAACACACACGATGTGCAATCACTGAATCACGAAATACATGATGAAGTTGAAACATCCCAAACCATGATTTGTGCCTCTAAACCATCATTATTATTTTATAAAAATTGAAAATAATATTATATATGTTTTTATCATGACCGCTGATCCACCACACATACCGTCTTAATTTCCTACGTGTCACGGTCTGGAAGACTCCAAAAAAGCATAAGAATCAATTACCAGTTCATTAATTCAACAAAAATACCCAAAGCAAAACCAAATCCTCTCCTTGGTTGTAACCTCCAATTCGTCCAATCAATGTAAATCCAATTCAACTACAATTCTAACTCTCATATCTTTTATATATATATAGTACTCATCTCCTTTTTCCTAGAAAACAAACCCCCGTCTTCAGCCTCAACTCTATTCTGATTTGTTTCTCGCTATGAGTTATTATAACCAGCAGCAACCGCCGGTCGGTGTTCCTCCGCCGCAAGGTGAGCGACCCTTTGTTTCTTTGTTTCTTTTGTTATTTTGGATCTGATGAGAATTTGGGCGGGGAGTTCTAGTTTTAGATCTGTGGGTTTTAGCTCTAATTTTGACTTCGCTTTTGGATGCATGAATAGGATATCCACAGGAAGGGTATCCAAAGGACGCTTATCCGCCACCGGGATATCCACCACAGGGCTATCCTCCGCCCCAGGGTTACCCCTCGCAGGGTTATCCTCCGCCCTACGCTCCTCAATACGCTCAGCCTCCGCCTCCTCAAAAGCAGTCAACGGGTCCTGGTTGCTTGGAAGGATGGTACTCTGTTTCTCTCTCTCTCTCTCTGAGATTTGAATCAATGAATTGTGTTGTCGTGATTTAGATCCGTTACGGCAGCGATCCGAGTTGACTCGGTTGCAGCCTTGGCGGCGGCGTTTAAGTGTTAGCTATAGTGGATAGATAGTTTGCTTTGATTCTCCATCAAGCACGGCACTCAAAGTGGATGTGGACGGCGGTTCACATAACGTGGATTTTGTTAGGCTAGGCTTACTGTCGTTGGTTTGGTAGAGGGTTTTTTCGACATTTCAATTAATCTTTTTTTTTTTTGGGAAAAATAAAAATAACACGATTATATGTAAATCAGTCATTGATATGGAAATTATATGATTAATTGTTGAATTGCAGTGTGATTATTGATAAAGATGGGTATAATAATTGATTGTTTATTGCATTTACTAGTTTAATTAGTTTTAATGTTAATTTGTTTGAATTTGCAGTTTGGCCGCTCTCTGCTGCTGCTGTCTGTTGGATGCTTGCTTCTGAGAAGATATCAGTTTCCTTCAAATGGATTAATCTATTATAGCTTTTTATTTTTCTTGTTGAAGTGTTTATTTTTATAAATGATATGAACCATTTGTTCTCTCGTCCTATGCAATTTCGTAGCTTGTGTTGGATGGCTATTTTAAAATTATGATTTATGAATATTGTTTTGGCAATTAGTGATCTTATGAGTTGCCATGTTTGAACGGAGCAGTCAAGGCATACTGTACAGACGACTGAAAGAAAACAAAGAAAAAGGGTGTTGCGAGTCTGGCATCGTTGCTAGCTTATTGTGTCTGTCATTTGTCGGCATGCATTACGCATAATTTTGTTCTTCGGCCTGTTGATTTAATCACAATTTTTATTTCCTCACCTCACGCAATGTTTGTATTAAAAAAAAAAAAGATAATTTCATTGTTCTTTTGGTCTTTGACTGATGTAAAAATGTTTTAAATTGATCAAAATTGATATTATTTGCTGATATAGAAAGCACTAGTAGAGCCTTTAGATCAGTAAGAAACCAAATTGTTACATCTATATCAGTATGGAACAAAAAATGGTGTTCAGTCTCCGCATCCATGGTCTTTGCAAGTCGTTAAGATGGGCAGACGAGAGCTGCGCCCCCCCCCCCCTTTCTCTCTCGCTCTCTCTCTCTCCAAAATGCACCAAATTTGCATTATTTTGAAATCCCTTAATTTTTAACAAGATGCATTTAATGTCTTTTAAGTGTATTTTATCTATTTTCATCTATTTTTTACGCATCAAATATGATTATTATATGATCATTATGAATTACTAATTTTTTTAAATAATAAAAAAAATTAAATCTAATTTTTAGAAAGAAAATATAAAAATTTAAATTTTGGAAAGAAAAAATACTATAGGGTTAAATTTAATTTTTTAAGAGGGAAGTTCGAATTTTACTTTGCATGTGTTATAAAGTATTAATTTAAAATTTTATAATTGAATTAAAATTAAAAATTATGAAATATTTTTTAGTTTTCAAAAGAAAATAAATTTTTTTTATTAAATATATGGAGGTAAATAAAGTGAATCCAAATTATCGTAAGAGAAATAAGATATACCTTTTCAAAACTCATGAAATTATATGCAAATCACCTACAAGGGATTTGATAGAATTTTTTTTAACTTAGTTTCTTTTAATATAATACAAGGGAAATATGGTATTAATGTTAGAGATATGACATCATATTATTTTGGAGAAAATCCAAGAGCCAAAAGAAGTTGTATTGTTAATTGCTTACTGATTGTTTGAATTGTAAGCGAATCCTAGGAATGAGTTTGGAGATTAGCCATAAAAGAATCTGGTAGTGTCGTTGATTTCAAGGAGGCTTGAATGATTTCTTACAATTGAGTTGGCTGGCACATGTGACTTGTAATTGGTGGTATCTAATTCTCATCGCTGTCATTTGTTAGCTATATTGGTGGTGCCACCAAACTATAACATGGTTTCTTCCATTGTAAGTAATGCTTTCCTTGCCACCATCCTTGACAACAATGATACGGCTTTTAAGGCTTTCTCATTGGCAATGGGCAATCTGCTTCCATCTTGGTTTTGATGTTTGAGCCTATTAGTGTTCATAGGCTCCAACTCCAAGTCCACTCAATTTTTAATCAAGAAACCCTTTTTGTCTTTATATTATGTTAAAGAAAGTACATCAAATAGATCTGAACAATGCTAATATTAAATACCATTTAAATAAAAGAAATTGGACTTTCCGCATGTGAATTGAAAATGCTTATAAGCTTGAACCCTTAATCAAAATTCCATATGCTTATAATAAAACTAACAAGACTTGGATCTTGATCCCCCAATTTCTTTAGTCTCGATTTATGAATTCATCAAAAAAAATTTAAATATCTCTCTCTAGCAATTTAATATGGAAAAAATTGAGAAGGGATGACAAAGAATGAATGTGGTTCAAGAGTGCTTGGTAATCAGTGGGGTTGGGCCAATGGGTTTAAGTAGGGCTTGGTGTAATCATAAATCCACGGTTAGCCAATATAATCCGTATACCCACAGTTTCGTCTTGCTTGCCGCCATGCACACACATTCTCGGATCCGTATCTGAGTTTGAATGTGGCCCGGATTTTCTTGCTGACCCTGAAAAAATCCAAAATCGAGAAAAACACCGTAGATGGCCACGTCTGAATCAACATCTCCCAATCCAACTTTGAACAGATATTTTGGTGCGGAAGCCATGAACCAGCGGAAATACCAACTTCTTCCTCGTGTTCATTCTTAATATCCATATATGACCAAGGGAAGGCTGTGGTTTTTACTATTCTAATTTCATCCCCTGGTAAGCTTTTCTTCGGACAATCTTTTCAGTTTTCGTTTTCCGTTTCCCATGATTCTGTTGTTTGATGTACTCATGAATCCACGATAGCTATCCCGTTATTATGTTTGTCAAAGTGGCTTTTTTTTCCTTTTTTCCTTCTCAATCCCTCAGCATCTTTACGATTTCAACATGATGTCTTAGATTTTTTGGTTTTGTGAATCTGTTGAAATTTAATGCCCTTTTGTTGACCACAAAGTTTCATAATTTTTAAGGAGATATTATTATTTTTTGGGATTACTGAACCCTACTTTATTTTTCTTGTATGCATTTATGACTATGTGATTTATGCGTTTCATGATGTGGAGATTGTGTTCTTTTCCGTGGGTTTATATCTCAATTGTATTTGTCATTCGCCTAAGCATATGCAAGCCTGACTCCACTTTGTTCCAAAGCTTGCTCCATACTGGCGGTGTGCATATATCACTACTCATTCATAGTGAATGTCAATGTTTCTACAAGTTTTATCTCTAGCTTAGAGTTTTTTCTCTGTGGCTTTTTGTCACAGTCCATACAATTGTTGGAATCAATGTTCCTGTTGTTAGGTTTTTGCTAACTTTTTACAAAAATGTTCTTTCAGATTAGATAGAAGTTTACTGCTACCCTCAATGGGTGCTCCTAAGCAAAAATGGACAGCAGAAGAAGAAGCAGCCCTCAAGGCCGGAGTTGTTAAGCATGGGGCTGGGAAATGGCGCACAATACTTAAGGATCCGGAGTTTAGTAGTGTATTGTATCTGAGGTCAAATGTAGATCTCAAGGTCCAGTTCTCTTGGTGTTCTTTTCTATTGGAGTTAATTGTCTCCTGAATGTCTATACTTTACAATCACAATTATTGCAGGAATTTTGTGCTGGATCATCTATATTACTAGTGATACTGATTTATTTATGTGTGGCTCTTATATTGGATAGGATAAATGGAGAAATATGAGTGTGATGGCAAATGGATGGAGCTCCAAGGAGAAGTCTAGAGTGGCTGTTAGAAGGGCGCAACCGGTTCCAAAACATGATGAGAATCCCTTGGCTCTCTCTCCTGTTGATACAAGTGATGAAGATATTGTGGATGTTAAGCCTCTTCAAGTTGCTAAAGACATGGTGCAGACCCCTGGTCCAAAGAGGTCCATTGTAAGGTTAGGCTCCATCCTTTTTTTTATTTATATTCCTTTATCTTTTTCCCCTTTTTTCTTTTTGGTATATATCCATGATCCTAGTTTGCAGCAAAAACTGGAACTCTAAGTGTGTTACACATGTGCCATTGTCTTCCAATTGAGCAGTCTTTCTAATGCTGAGGGTCATTATTTGATTTGCTGGTGTGCTGGCCAGTTGGTAGTCTTGTGGGGTGATCACAGCAATGAATCAGTTAAAAATGCCTTTGATGAGTTCACTTTTGGAAACCAGGAAGTGTACTAACTTGAAAATTATGAATGCAGTTAGGAGTTCCACACTTGTGATACCAAAGATCTAGACATCGTACTTTACAGTTTCTTCTAGGGGGGAAATGGTGATAAATATAATGATTGGTAACATGAAATTGGAACAATGCAAGGAAATAGAGTGATAGAGGAAGTTGTTCCTACGTTCCTATGTCTTAGAAGAGGTGTAAGCTTTCCAAATGAGGATCAGGCTGCTGTCAGTAACTCCAATGCAGAAAACCTATTCTTGCCCCCCCCCCTCAAAAAAAAAAAAGAGGAAAAATTGTTTGTGGGTTGCTGTTCATAATTTGGATTATTTGGACAAGTTTATCAGTTTTAAAATATGGCTAGAACCTTTGATTTCCTCTTAATTTTGTCTTTGTTGATGTTTACAATATATACCATCTGTTGTTTACAGATTGGATAATCTTATAATGGAGGCAATAACTAGCTTGAAGGAGCCCGGTGGTTCCAACAAGACAACAATTGCAACATACATAGAGGTATAGTTCTGACTTTGATTGAAAACTGACTTCTGTTTGTTCTGTTCTTGATTCATTTTATTTTGTTGTAGATATCCTAGTATTCTGACATTCAGAAGAGTATATAGGTTCTCATCTAACCCAGGAATATGAATATATAAAACCCATTGGTTGTGGAAGAGGATTAAGTGCCCTTTCAAACATTTATGTGGTCCAAATGTTATTAAGCCTAGCTTTATTGTTTTAATATCATTTATCAATTTTAAGAAACTACAGAATTCCCTGGAATCATTCTTTCTCGAGTCTGGTCTCTTTCTTTTTGTTAAATAATTTTTCTCTTAAATGAGCTCTGAATTTTAGTTTATGCAACCTATTTGCATTTTTACTGCCATATGTGCGATTGATAGCAGTGACACCATTTATCAGTGACATTGCTTTTGAATTTTTGTCTGAAACTGTAGGACCAATATTGGGCTCCCCCAGACTTTCAAAGGTTATTGTCAGCAAAATTGAAGTTTTTGACAGCAAATGGAAAACTGGTCAAGGTATATTTCAACATATTCCGTGGTGCTCCAGTTTTTATGTTCTGATCCAAATCTTGTTTGCATGTCATGAATGCAAACCTCAGGCATTTTCGTTTTCTTTGCAAGACAATTCACCTATTTTCATTGTGTAGACGTTGGAAATAAGGCTCAATCTTCTGTTATTGTATTAATAATATGGCCAGTTAGAAGCCACTACGTGGTGGTCTAGTGATGAGGGGTTTGGATAGTATGCTAGAGGTCTTAGGTTCGAACTTCCTTGCTGTCAATGTTTCAAAAAAATTATATGGTCAGTCAGGAGAATCTCAGTTGCAAAAGTAGTTTTTTACACTTGCTTATATATTTATTATAAACCAAGCTTGGAGATTGAAGTTCTTTTATGATACTTGAACTAAGAAACGAGTGGTAACTGGTGTCTGAACAAACCATGGATTTACTGAGGATTTAACAGGATGGGCATATGATAAGAATGTTTAATGTGTTCAATTTTTGCTTTTAGTGATTGGGTTAGAAGATTGATGCAGTATGAGTGTCTTTGGTGCTTGCTTACAGAAGATGATTTTATTATCATGAGTGAATGCTGGGTTCTGAGTTGGGAGCAATGAGGTAGGCTATATAATTATGTACTTCAGACTGAATGAGACCTAGAAATATACTTGGAGCAGAAGTTGAGCCCAGATTTGATGAGATTGATGACTCAACTAAGAATGCATGAAGTAAAAGTTAGCAGGAGGTAAGTTAATGGGATAAGGAAAGATTTTCTCTCTTTTTTTTTTCTCAAGATAAAAGAAAATTTTAATTGATAGAAAAGGGAAAGTACAATGGGAAGCAGGATAGAAATCCTCCCTCATAAGGAAAGATGTAAATGCAAGATTAGACTAAAGGTCAAGGTAGAATGGTGTGAAACAATCCTGTTGTGGTTTTTACTTGGGACTCATTTTTTTGAACCCAGTTATTTGGACATTGGTTGCATGGGTGATTGAATCGGAACATTGGTGCATATGGTTTAAGTGCAAATCAGAGTTAGTTATGCCCAAATCTTGTGGTTTCTGGGTGAAGGAGATGTATACCCTTTTAACAATCCATAGGTTGCCCTGATTTAGAGTTTTTATACAACCACGTGAATTTTGAGAAGTGTAGATCCTTTTTTTAATTTAAAAAAAATTTCTGACTGGTAATTGTAGTTTATCAATATGAGGGTTTCTTTTAGAACATTGATTCTTGATCTTAATCTGGGCTGTTCTTGTTTCCATAGGTGAAGCGCAAGTATAGGATTGCACCTACTTCAGCTTACTCTGACCAAAGAAGAAACTCGCCCATGATATTATTGGATGGGAGACAGAGATTCTCTATGAAATTTGATAAGGAAGAGGGTGATCCCCTGACAAAATCTCAAATAGATTTGGAATTAGCAAAGATGAGGTCTATGACTTCAAAAGAGGCCGCTGTAGTTGCTGCACGAGCAGTAGCAGAAGCAGAAGCTGCCATGGCTGAAGCCGAAGAGGCTGCAAGGGAGGCAGAGGCTGCAGAAGCTGATGCGGAGGCAGCACAAGCTTTTGCAGATGCTGCAATGAAAACACTAAATGGGAGAAATGCCCAGAAAATGGTCAGATTCATTTATTTCTCCCTTTTGTGATACATTCAGAGAACAATGTGGAACGGGAATTGAATGTCTGGGAAAAGTTATTTTTGTTAACTCAGCCGGTCATCAGGGCAGGGATTTACTTATTTTGTCATCAAACTATCAACTTGGAATGAACAGACATATAATTATTTCATAGGCACTGCATCCGGCTCTGGGATGCTTGACGTCTCACTGTCCCTTATCTATTAAATAGATATTTTAATTCTACTTTTATTTTTGAATGTGCAGATGATCCGAGCTTGATGAAAGTTTAGAAGAAAATTGGACATGGGGAGCCAATGACCTAAGGAGATCTCTAGGACTCACACCAGATTCATAGTTTTCCTTTGCTGACATTGTACTGTACATATTAAGCTGTGGCCTTTCTGGTGGCTTCAGGCAGTATTTGACATTTCAGGAGATCTGCTGGTTTTACATCTTGAAATATCCATTTTCTAGACAGATTTAGATATATAGATAGATTTCTAGCAATTTCTTGAGACCTATTGCCAGCCATATTTTGGTTATCGGTGCTTACTCGATGTACCGATTGTAGGAACTAGATGTATAAAAGAAAGGGAATTTGTTTGGCCTGAAAAGTAGTTAATCCGTGAAGTATTTATAATAGTTGGTTCCAATATAGAGGATTATTTTTTTTCTTGATTGCAGCTCCTTTTATCAAAGAGCCTTTTGTCTTTTATCATATTATTTATAATTTTTTTTAATATTTGATTATGTGGTGATTAACAACCTTAAGTAATAATAGTTAATGATAATAAATTGTGGTGGATGGTGGACAATAACAGTAAGTGATGGTGGGTAATTGGTAGTAATGATGAGTGATAATCAATAATGATAGACAATGGTCAATATTGATAAATAAGGGAATGATAATCAATGGCGTAGTTGATGGTCAATGGCTACATATAGTGGTGGATGGTGGTCGATATTAATAATGGTTAAGGACATTAGTCAACATCGAAAGGTGATAGTGGATAGTGATTGTGAGTAGTGGTTAACAGTAATAATTGATGGCGAACGGTGATTAATGACAATAAATAGTGATGAGTAGTGATCAATAATGATAAATGATTGTGTGCAGTGGTCTACGATAGCAAGTAATGATATATGGTTGCAGTAGTAATTGACAATAATTAACAATTATAAGTGGTGACAAATGGTGGTTATTGATAATCATAATGGCAGGTGGTAATTAATGGTAGAAGGTGATGATAAGTAGCGGTGGTAAGTGGTAGTGAATAATGGTTAGGGATGGCAATGAACCCCGATTGGACGAGGATTTGACGGGGATTGTGGGATTGATTCGGGAAATGGGAAAAAAAATTTCCTCAAATAAGTTTCGGGGTCGAGGACGGGGATTATGCTTCCCGCCCCGATATGTAGAAAGATTCATTTTATATTATTTTATTGTGTTTTGATTATTATTTTTTATATTTTTTTTATTAATTTTACATTATTTAATGAAAAATAAGTTCTTAAAATTAAAAAAAAAATTCTCACAGGTCCCCATAAGGACCCATTTCCCTGCGAAAATCGGGAACGGGGACCAATTTTCTCCACTACGGGGCAGGGACGGGGATGAGGACGGGAAACAATTCCCCAACAGGGATCGAGGACGGGGACCTCATCCCTTAGCCCCACCCCCGCCTTGCCCCTCCCCAGTGCCATTGCTAATGATGGTTAACAATGATAGATAATAATGATTGGTGGTCAACAATGATAAATGACAGTGGATTGAGATAGTAAGAGTTTCACTAAATAAAGGAAGGAAAAAAAGTGGTGATTTTTTGTCTTTGAAAGGGTAACTAATTTGAAACTTTAAGTAGAGAAAGGGTTTCAAATAAGAAAAATTCATTATAGTTAAAATAATGGTAATGGATTTCACTACACAAGAACCAAACATAAAGTAAGATAATTAATTTTTTTTTATTTTGTTATCACCTTTCTAAAAAGTTAATAATAGTAATAGATTTCATTGTACATAAATCAAATATATAATAAGGTAATTAGTTTTTTATTTCATTATCAACTTTCTAAAATTTTCCAACCAAAGGTTCTCTAAATTTGATCAATGTCCATCTAAAATTTTACCCTATTAGTTAATAGAAATATGATAAGCGATTAAAAAATAAGATTAACTAAGTAACTTAATGAAAAAAATTTAACAATTTTTTAATAATGTGATAATATATAAACGAGTAATAGAATAAATTGGATTTGATAATAAATCAAAATAAATTCAAAAGAAAATTTAATTTTCAAATAAGATTTATCAAAGAATTTTAATTATTTTTTAATAACGTGACAATATAAAAAAATGATAGTATAAATCTGATTTAACAATATATCAAAATAAATCCAAAAGATTTATACAGTAAAATAAAATAAAATATATTCTTTTTAAAAGAAAAAAATGAAAACTTGATCCACCTATCATCAGCTTTTCTAGTGCTAAATACCAAACAAAAAACCTGCGTTCGAACATTTAAATTTCAAATTAATGAACAATAATCTTATTGGTAAATTGGATAATAGAATTGATGGAATTTGTTATTAGGAGTAGAAGTTTGGGAAGGTCATAACTTCTATTTTAAGTATTATCTTCCATAAAAAATTATCCAATGCAACATATTTTTGTGCAAAAGCAAGAATTTATAATTGCAAATTTATTCTAACAAAAAGAAACCAAAAATTTAGATCTCAGCATCATAGACAGAAATATTTATTCCCTTATAGTAATGCAAAAAGCCTAAAAATTGAACTCATTTGTCATTTCACATCTCTAATAAATAACTAATCATGAAAAAAGCAGAATTCTGGGCAATTATCCAATGCGTCGCGACAGAAAACGGGCTCCTCAGATCTAAGATACTCATTAACTCTCTCTCTCTCTCTCTCTCTCTCTCTCTCTCTCTGTTTTAAGTCGTCATGTCGCTGCTTGACAACTCCTCACTCACTCCTCACTGCCTTTTCTGAGAAACCCACAAATACATATCAGAGAAACTCCCACCTTCACACACTCTGTAATTCACTCAAACCACCCAAACGAACAAACAGACAAAAATAAAAACTCTAGAGAGAGAAACACACAGAAAGATAGCTTTGGAAATGTCATTTCTACCAGACCCATAAGACTAAGCCATGACCAAACGAACCACCGCAGCCACTACCCTCCGTTACTCCGCCGTCATCAATGCCGTGAGCGCCGTTAACCTCACGTTAACCCTTCACCACTACTGCAATGTCTCTGTCCCCAGACCACTCCGCCGCCGGTAGCTTGTTCTGCGGCGAGGACGCCAGTGAAGTAGTATCGTCGGATTCGATCTCCGACCATCATTCATCGCCCTCATTGCCACTGTATTCTCCTTCATCAGACGAGACAACTATTTCCGGACTCATCGAAACAGAGGCCCATCACATGCCCCATCTGGATTATCTAAAGCGTTGCTGTGACCGTTCAATCAACGTCACTGCTCGCCAAGACTCCATCAATTGGATCTTAAAGGTACACGCTTTATTACGTAAAAGTAATACGAAACTTTGTTTCATTCCATTTTCTGCCTCTCTCTATTGATTGCTGAAATCACCGCTGGCCTGTGGCACTTTTGGCCATGCAGGTGCACTCATATTATCGATTTCGACCAGTAACGGCGTTTCTCTCCGTCAACTACTTCGACCGTTTTCTGTCATGTTCTTCTCTTCCGGTAAAAAGGACTTTCGTTTCCATGAAAATTCAGATTTTGCGAGAAAACTTCTCACAGTTCATTAATTAAATAATCAGTTACTTTATTTGATTTGTTTTTATAATATCTGGAAGCAGCAACCAAGGGGATGGCCGCTGCAGCTGCTATCAGTGGCTTGCTTGTCTTTAGCTGCGAAAATGGAGGAGCCTCAGGTGCCA
>JANHAO010008531.1:0-19180 GCA_026873985.1 Saraca asoca | reverse complement strand
AATAAAAATATAAATATATTAAGTTTAATATTAAAAATTATTTAATATTATATTAATATATAAATTTTAATATATTAAAATTATATTTTTAATATACATATACATACTAATTAATTATATATTATTTATTATATATTACCAGGCTAACGGGTTAATCTACCAAATTAAGCCAATAGCCCAATAGAACCAGGTTAATAGGCTAATCCAATAACTCGACGAGTTAATACTTATCAGTCCTAGGCGTTTGTCGGGTTGGGTTATTTCGAGCCAGTCCCTTATCAGGTTTGGCCACTGTTATTATTTTTCGTACTAGTCCCAGTCCCAGTCCCAGGTCAAGCAAAATTATATCAGTCCTAGGCTAACCCGTTAAACCCAACCTGTCTTGACACCTCTACTCATATGTGGCAATGCGAACTCGTGCAGGACGAGCTGTTGGCCACGCAAGCCGAGTTTATTTCTTAGCGAGCTGGGGCTATTGTCTTGTTATATGCTCTAAACTTGTAGCTGGCGATCTTGTGCCCTTAAGCGATCTCAATTCTTGGATGGTTTAGGCTCTTTATGGTTGGACTAGTCCCTTATCGGGCCTTTACCAATCCATTTTTTATAGTACTAGAAAATACCAATAACAAGAGTGTTCATCACAAACTACAACAACTTGTCATTCTAGTGAATGACTTTTCATTGCTACTTCATAGTCATATTGAGTAACTGTAGACAAAAATATCTAAATTAATAAGTGTAGGGAGCTACAGGAATCTAACGCAACTTCCTGTCTTGAGAAAGATACTTCGAAATTTCAAAGTCAAGCACGATACAAATAAAAATAAACTCTAAAGGTCCCTTTGATACATCATATAAGAGAGACATGACAATATAAGTAAATATTATTATATTTTAATAAGTGTTTGAGCCTTACACATAAGATATTATAATATAATCTAATTCACTTATTTTTATGGTCAATACTGGATAAATTAATGCCCTTCCTTTGGACCTATTTCAACAAGATAAAATTAGAGTAAAATTTATTATTTTAACTTAATTTTTAACTTGTGCTTATATCATTTAATCTCTTACAATCATGACGATGGCTTTATTAGCTGAACTATACCTCTATTATATTTTATCCATACTTTTTTGGGCGATGTAATCTTAATTAACTACTTTTTATTCTGTGATTTCATCATATAATTATATTAATCATATGTGATCGTATGATTGTTTGTTTATGTCCAATCATATCATCATATTAAACCAATTAAAGTCATTTTGGTTTTTTTTCATTATTCAAATTCTTAAAATAATTAATGATATAACATTTTTGACATAATGTTATATTTTTAATGTTGTTATATATTTATTATTCTAAAAAATCAATTCTTATATCAATTGTTTTAATGACAGATAAATATTTTAGTGATGTAATTGGGTATAATTAATTAATATTATCTTTTTTTAAGAAATTTGATTCGACATAAATCAATCACTTAAAAACTATAATTTATTAAAAAATTTTAAACAAGTAAATTAATACAAACTAAACCATTGATAAATAAAATAAATGCGTAGTCTATTTCCTTTATAATTATAGAAATCACACCAATTTTTTATAATTATACATGGAGTTGTATCCTCAAAGTCAGCGAAATCACCAAACAGTAAACAGTAAAATGCAAAGATATCCCAGGTTTTTACCCTCTTTTCATGCCGCCGGTTCAGGGAGCCGTATTGGCTGGATTTGACGGCGCGGTCCTGCTTTGACTCCTGGTCGATCACTGTTGGACCGCACAAATCCCGATGATTTGCTAGATTGTCAATCGCTCGCGATACGATATCTCTGGACACGTGCCGAGAAAATTTGTGTTTTTTGCCATTGCGAACGGGAAAAAAAGTCCTTGATTTGGAAGATCACACCGGAAGTGGATTTCAGAATCTCAGCGCCATATCTGATAGTTTTTTTTTTCAAAAAAATAATTAAGAAAAAATAAAAGATGATTTTGAGATATCTTAGAGAGAGAAAGATTTGATTTGGGAAACAGACAACACGTTACAGAGAGGAAGCGACAGACGTGACCAGATAGAAAGACATAATATGTTACAGTGTATATAACACAACGTTTGTTCATCCATGTCAAGGAATCCTCTTTCCCTTTCTCTCGCCTCTTTTTCAAGCAAGTCACTTATGGAAACAAACGGTATCGTTTCTCTGAAGAAGAAAACGGACAACGTGGACGACTTCGACCTCTCGCCAGCGGTGGCGGCTGCTGACTCGGACGAGGTTCATGTTTTAGCTGTTGACGACAGCCTCGTTGATCGAAAAGTCATTGAGCGATTGCTCAAAATTTCAGCTTGTAAAGTTACTGCTGTTGATAGTGGAATTAGAGCCCTGCAATTTCTGGGTCTGGACGAGCAGAAAAGCCACTCTGATGGATTTGTATGTATCGGAGAAAATTTTCTTCCTCAAATTTTCCTGGAAAATTTTTCCTTCATATGAAAAACTGAACTCTCTGGTTTGTGTTATTTTCATAGCAGGGCTTAAAGGTGGATCTAATCATCACAGACTACTGTATGCCTGAAATGACTGGTTATGAATTGCTGAAGAAAATCAAGGTTAGAATATATCAATCTAATCACTCAAAATTTTTTCCACACTATAATCAGGAAAAAAAAATTTCGAAATCATTTATTAAAATGATGTTAAATTTGAAGCAGGAATCATCCACTTTGAGAGAGATTCCTGTGGTGATTATGTCCTCTGAGAACGTTCTGGCGAGAATAAACAGGTACCTTAAATTTTTTTTACTAAATTTAAATTGATATATTTAACAATTTTTTTAAAATTGAGAATAATTTTGGTGATATAAATGGAAATAAGATGTTTGGAGGAAGGAGCAGAGGATTTCATAGTGAAGCCAGTGAAGCTATCTGACGTGAAGCGGTTAAAGAATTATTACATGACGACGAGAGAGCTTAAGGCGGGAAGTCAAGAGAACAGAGAATCTGGTGTTGCTGGGATCAACAAAAGGAAGTCACCAGAAACGTCCGATGATCCGTCTCCATCACCACCGTCGATTTCGTCATTGACACCATCATCATCACCGTCGGCTTCACCGTCATCATCTCCTTCACCCTCACCCAGCCTCCTTGATTCTCCGATCAGACGGCTTAAAATGGCCAACACTGATTGACTACTACTACTCCAATGGGCACTGCAGATGTTTTTTTTTGGAAGTATTGTTTTTCACCTTTTTGGGTTCAAACTGCAATTACCCGTTGTTAATAACGGTTTTTGTTGCATTTGCATTACCTTTTTCCTTTTTAATCTTTGGTTAATTTATATAAAGTAATTGATAAATGATAATGATTAATTTGGAGACCGCCCCATGAATGTCTAATTGACTGTCCAATATAAAAAAAAAAAAGTCTATAATTTGTATGATAAAGAATATTAATATGAGTTGGCATAGCAGCTGATGAATTGGGATATAGAATTGATGGAATATAGGTTTGCAAGATCTTGTCTGCTAAAAGAACTGACATTGGCATGGGAATGTGAATTGGACAAAGGTTTGTAGTGTCCCTAAAATGGAGGGATAGGGTCTTAAAAGGCACTGTTGTGTTTGTCTAGTTGTCCCAATTGGGGTAGGAACTAGGAAGCTCTACTAATTAAAAATAATGCCTACATTTACCCCCAAGAAAAAAGGAAAAACCCTTGTTTTAGGGACTAGGGATAATGAACTAATGATACATTAATCTCTCATTCACCAATTTCACATGTGAGACACGTAAGAGAGTGAGAAAAAGAATGTAAGGAGATTTATTCAAAACAAAATGCAAAATAAACACTGCAAACAGTTTGTATTTTTTTTAACTATGGCTAGCAGGAATAAAAAAATACGATTAAAATTATTTATATAAAGATTGCGTGAAGTTAGAGGTGATGATTTGGGTCCATGTGCCAGATTCGTGCCATGTCAAAAAAAGATAACAATCTAAATAACCTTAATCCGAATTCGATTTAAATAATAATTACAGTATATTAGGTCAATATGTTTATCAAATGTGTTGATAGGTTGATACAGGTAGACTTATTTAATTTAATTAATAAAATTTATATTATAAATTTATTTATCAAATTTAATTATTATTTCATTAAAAATATTTTAATTATTAATTAAATATTTTATTAAAATTTTATTTTTATTATATATAATTATTTATAATTTAATAAATAATTGTTTCTCAAATAATAATTTTAAAATTTTAATATAAATTTTTAAACGAAATGTCATATCAATCTATTTAATTTTATATCAACATTAATTTGAACAATTTATTATTTATATTAAACAAATTGATCCAATTACAACTTAAATCATATAAAGTTAATTCCAACTTGTATAAAATATTTCATATTCATTGCACACCTTTAGATGAAACTAGAGTGCGGGGATATAAAATCATTCCTTTCATAAAAGTATAAATAACACTATTTGATTCAAACCCCTCGACTCTCTTCTTCGCGGAGAATCCAACGAGAGTAATGTGCAAACTTTAATTAAACAAAGCCACTTTCTTGGAATTTTAAAAGAATGAAAATAGCTTTTGTAAAATTTGTGCAAAAAATTTATCATATCTCAGCAAAGGTTATTTCATATAAAAAATGTGCTTTTTTTTAAAAAAAAAAAGAATAGTATTATGAAAGGTTTGTGCACGAAATTTTAACCTCACTCTACTTTTGAAATAACGTTTTGAAAGTTTTACTTGGATTACACTCATTGTCACAGGAAGACACAGGGAATGCTTAAGGAGCTTACTTAAAAATAAGCTCTTTTATGGTCACAAGTTTAAATGTGGTGGGCGGGGCCTGTGCATTTAACTATGAAATATGTAACCACGTGGAAAATATTTTAAGACTATATAGGTACGTCTTCTAATAAATAATGAAATTTATAAAATTATAAAATTTATAATTTGTAAGAAAAAGCAAATTTAAATGTTTTCGGAGAAATATATGTGACAGAATAATGTAAGTATTTAGTTTGAATATCATTTTTTTGGGTGAAGGTTTGAATTTCAATTATGTAGTTTGACGGACAAGTTTGGCAAAATTATGTACATTAAATCTGCTTTATTATGTTTGATTCTGCTACTATAAGATGAGATATTTGAACCTTATCTTACTTTGTCGTTATCATTTATAGACAAGCTAATTATGGATGCCATTAATACTCTTATCCTTTTCAATTTGCTTGCCTAATTTTAGATGGTAACACAGGAATAATCATGCAAGATATCTAGTTGGCTAAAAGAGAAATAATCACTCAGCGGCTAAGCCTACAAGGAATCATGGCCTAAGTTTGGATCTCATGCAGTAGTTTATTTTTTCTTAAATTAAGAATAAGAACGATTATTCTATTCTAATATTAAAGCATACCATCCAACTCTTTTGAAGGGTATTGTTGACGTCGGATTTTGGTAACGAGCCAAACTCCGATCAACGGGAGAATTCTTTCGAGATCTCTGACCGTCGATTGGTTCAAACATGATAAATCAAAAAAATACACAGAAGTGAAGGGAAGAGCAGTAAAAGAACACAAGATTTTTAACTTGATTCGACCTAATCCGGTTAAAATCGGATCCTACGTCCACGGTAGCGTATTATTATGGAAGTATTTTTACAAAGATCTCAGCATACAATGTTTCTTCCTCTCCTAGTTTCGGCATGGTTTAGCTTTTTCTCTCAATTTTGACATAATTTTAGCATGTATCTATGCTCCCCCATTGCAGAGGGCTCCTCTCCTCATGAGCTCCTTCCTCATATTTATAGAAGATAGGAGATTACAATAGTAATTTCATATACAGTAAATCTATTACATCAACATTTATTATACAAGACAGAATGAACAGACAGAATTTTGCTATTCGGTTGCTGCAGATTGTTTTCAGTAAGTGAGCCCAGTGTGTCTGTTGGACAATGTATGGAGTCTTCGGTATAGCAAGCTCTCAGGTCGCTGGTCGTTCTTTATTAACAGCATTGCTTAGTTTGGGGACGTGCCCGTCCTCAAGGAAGTCGTGGTCGAGCTTGCTTTCTCAAGCACAAGCTTGAATCGGGGAGGTCATTTCGCGATGCAAACCAAAGGCATAATATTTTGAACACTTTTCGAGTTGATCTTTTCGCCACTCTCAGGCTGCTCGCGGGTCCATTTAGGACAAACTGATTTTCACATATAACAGGTATTATAATATTTATGGATAATATAACCCAAATGTAAAGTTAGTTCAAAGCCAAACTTTTAAAATTTTAAAAAATTTCTTTAGATAGATGATATATTATGATTAAAATTAGAGTTAGGTTTACTATATTCTTAGAACTTTTAGTTTTGGCTCCCACATGTCAAATAAATTTTAGCTCCCGTCCCTAACCCTTTAACCTATTGGGATAGTCGGCAGTGATTCAAACTCCATATATAAATTATGTGATATTTTCTTCCTTGATAGCATTAAGATTTGTAAAACAATAAGGAGATTAAAATGTTATAAATGATAGAGGTTTACCTTGAACACTGAAATTCTTAAGTTAACAATCATACAAGTAATATTAAAAAAATAAAAAAATCTTAAATAAAATACAACGTGGCATATAATTGTAGTGCAGTAGACTAAAACTTTACGAGAGTATAAGATAAATTTTGAGATAATGGACCAATAAATTAAGAACAAAAATGAATAATTATTATAGTTTGTGACAATTCATGGTCAACTTTGTGGGAATCGAAGCTACAACTTTGATAATTATCTGATGAAAAACATGACATAAATGGACAACTATCAAAATATTATTATACCCTTTTATTTACTTCTTGATTCCTTTCTTGTCCGTTAATTAAGGCCTAATTATAACTTTAGAGTTTCACGTCTTATATTACAAATATTTAAACATGTTCTTTATTTTCATCTTCTTCTTTTTTTTTCATTTCTTATTTTTAGAATTCTTACTGACTTAAGTATAAAAATTTTATAATAGACTTCCATCCATCATCCCATGAGTTATTTTTATTTTACAAGTCTCTGGTATAACTCCTTATGAAGAGGAATTTATCTTTGATCCTGTTTATAACTCTTCTTTTATATTGATTGAAGAATATAAATATAAAACCTTATATCATTATTCAAAAGTCACCATACCCGATCATCAAAACTATCGCCTTTTTCATGAAGAACTCATTTTCTTGTAAAATCATGTAATTTTATGATTTTTGCATTAATTATTTATTTCGTCTTGTATTCTCAGATATTTTATTGTGAATTTTGGACAAATCTTTACCATCATAGCGTATTGAGTGAAGTAAGAGAGAGAAACATTGTTGCTTTATCTCAGAGAGTTGGTACATAGAGGCTTGGGTAAAAATGCGGCAACTGACCACATGCCATTTTAATTGGGTTTATAAAAAAGAAATGAGAAAAGTAGAATGGGTGAAAGCCCTTACATGTCAACCAAATGGGCTAAGGCCCATTCATAGAAGCCTAAAGGGCGACCGCCCATTCATGGCCAGCAACAAGACCCAAAATCCAATCCACAAGATCGTCACATGGCGAACGCCGTCCAAAGGCGAGTGTCTTCCATTGCCATCAAAACCAACAAAGAACGCCCACAGAGACCCACCTATGGGCCAATCGCCCAATGAATGCCTTATGCCTGGCCCTCCACATCCCGCCGACAATTTAAACGCCTTCTTGGAGGTGGCAATGGTTATAAAGGATGAACGCCACATCATCTAACAAGGTGATCGCCGCTAACTCCGCAAGATGCACGCCACCTCATGATCGCCACAAATTGAAGTAAAGGCTACCGCCACCTCTTGGGTAAGCAGTTTTCATCATGCATCATATATATGTCATGCCAGTTCTAATGAATCTTCACCTTATACTCACCTATCATTGGTCAGCATCTCGCCAATGAGTCCCTATCTTATCCTCCTCCATTACTGGTTGTCACCTTATGCTTATCATCGACTTGAAGACAATGCATGCTAATGGCCGCCATCTTAACACCACACCGTTCACGCCATCAGAGCCTCTTACCAAAATTTTCCAATCAATGGACGAGCGCTCAAGACAAACAAATGAGTAAAGGATAAACCAATGCTCATTAAAAACATCTGTCAGGAAAATGTCACCTCATTTAAGAAGTAAAAGGCATTCGCCAACAAGATGGAGGCTGCCACATGCTCGCCCACAAGAAGACCGCCTAAGACATCCATCATGCAAATGATAATTAGGAATCAAGACATTTAGCATCCCACACCTTATAACTAGGTAAATATCAAAACATTATATTATTTTCTTTGTTAATTTGTCTCAATCATATTCATATAGATGATGATCTCTCCCAATGCTCTCTTATACCTTTGGCCCACTCTACACTTCAAGCAATGCAAAGCCCCATTATTCTACACGACATCACTTGAAAGTCATGTGTCAATGCTAGACCATCCAAAGCCCTCATCACATATAGGGTTTTCTATTAATGTCACTTTCTTCATTAAAATTTGGAAGCATGCATTCAGGTAAACTAAGTTTAGTATTTTTCATCTAGGAGGCACCCAAGTGGAAGAAAAGCCATTCTTTTTGCTCTTACCACCATTCACTAAGACATCACAATCAAGATAGATGCGAGAAAACTGTGAAGTATACAAAAGCCAACATTCGAAGCCAATTATCAAAGTGCTTCTTCTTCACCAAATGCCTAAATAAAACTGACTAAATTGCCTATAAGAAATTATATCACAAAATTGAATCAATTACCCAAATCTAATTTATTATATCACATAACATAAATATAATGCAAATTGAAAATAATAATTATAATGTAAAAGGATTATTCACCTAACATAAGCTATGAATTCAATGAGTTGAACAAGTGCAAATCCTTGTAGGTTCATTCCTCTCTATCCCTAGCAGCTTAAAGGAGAAGTCATACTCGAATTCTGATAGGAAGACTACAGGAATTGACCTAAGGTGAAAGTAAGGACCTACCTTGCATATATTAACCTGATTGGGCAAAGTTGATATATCATATGATAACCTAGTTACAAGAGTTACATGGTAGTCACTTATTCTAGTATAAGTGTCATATTAAGCCTTATATTATTATCACTTTAATGAGTCAATTTACAATATTAATTTGATATGTGTATAATTTAAGTTTTATAAAATATGTTTTGAATTATGGAAATTCATGTAAAAAAATTTTAACAATATCTCACTCGGACAATATAGTTCAAAACATAATAATGACACTATTACAATTACAGGTCTAAATTGAGATTATAAGTATCCAATAATGCAAAGTATTATATCTGATAGGGATACTTATGTTATACACATTTGAGTACCTACACCTCCATGGCCATAAGATAATGTGAAATGTGAGTAACAAGATTTACATAATAATAAATATAATTATATGTAAATCTCAATATATTGGTTTAAGTATCCACCTAAGATACTAAATAAGATTCAATAATCTCAACATGCCAGTGAGACATGGTCTATACATCTCCCTCAACATGTCATCACATAATGCACGCAAATAACAATATATTATATAAATATGGCAAGATCATAACATTTCATAAATCTCAAGATTAACAATAACATAAATTCATCATTTCAATAAGAAACATAAAACTCCCACTAATTCTAAACATTGAAAGGCTCAACCAAACTCATTATAGTAACATGTTCGCAAAACAATCCTACAGTTAAGTTTTTTATCAGTAGATCTTTAAGCATGCAATCTATGGCAATGTGTTCAAGGCATGTATGATACTCACTTATCTTTTTTCTAACAAATTCATATTTAACATCAAAATATTTTATACAAGCAAAACTTTTATTATTTTGAAAGAAAATTATTGTAGTAGTATTATCATAATAAATGGTTAAGGGTCTAGGAATGCTCTTAACAACTTTGAATCTAGATATCAGATTCCTTAACTAAACAACCTCACGAGTGACTTTATAACATGCGACATATTTCACTTCCATAGTGGAAGTTGTTGTGATTGATTATTTGATACTTTTCCACAAAAAAGTTCCTCCTATCATAATAAAGATGTATCAAGATGTTGACTTCTTATCATTTGGACAGCCTGTAAAATCAAAGTTAGGGTAGCTTGCAACTACGAAATCACTGGATCTGTGATAAACTAGCACAAAATTCTTTGTATCATGCAAATACCTTATAACTTTCTTTGTAACAATCTATTGTTTTTGACCAAGATCACTCAAGTATCTCCCAGGTACACTAATCATATAAGAATATTAAGATGTGTATATACTTAAGCATACATTAGGGTTCCAATAATAGATGCATATGAGACCTCTTTAATACTTGATCTTTCTTCATCATTTTGAGAATACTATGCTTTAGAAAGAATCTTGCCCCTCTGGAAGAGCGAACACTTTAAAAGCACAAAGACATGTTGAACATCTTAAGCACTTTTTCTATGTATGATCATTGTATCGTGACAAGCGAGGCAAGGCTTGGTGCCTGAAATTGCTTTGTCGTTGTTGCTTGTGGGGGCATGGATTCTTAGTCTTCGTCGCTTTCGAGGTTTGGCTCTTGCGAGGCTATTTTCTGTGTATAACACTACCCATATCTATATAAAATAAATATATCAATCTACACAATTTTCTTTAAACCCAAAAGAAGTAACAATCTCATCAAAATTAAGATACAATTGTCTAGACACTTACTTCAAATCATATATAGATCTTTTCAATTTATACACTAAATGTTCTTTACCTTTCTCTTGATAACCACTTGGTTGGTTCTTGTAAGCAGTTTCTAACTAACCACCATTCAAGAAGATTGTCTTAATATCCATTTGATGTAACTCCAGATTAAAATGTGTCACTAACAACATAACAACTTGGAATGAGTCTTTATTTGAAAAAAGTCAGAAAATTTTGTAATCAACTCCTTCCTTTTGGGTGTAGCATTTCGTTATCAATTTGACCTTATACCTCTTACTCTCCTTTTGATCATCTCATTTGTAAACACTTACACCGCATAATTCATAGGAGAAATTACAAAAAGGCACCGCAAATTTAATAATAATTTATCTTTTTTTTTTATTAATTATACTAGGGCAATGGGACTGAGATGGGCGTCAGAATTGGCCCATCTCCTATTTTTGAATCGATCTTATCTCTTGACAAGATTAAATATAGTAAGTAACCTTACGAGCTTTTTTTTCTTAATTTTTAATTTTTTTATATAAGAAATGCTTAAACTCTGCAAAACAAAAGAAGAACTAATAGATAATCTTAAACACTAGCTTTATTTAGAAGTAGAGGATTCCATTACAATTACATTCCCAGAGGATTACACATCTCCGGCAAATAAAAATATCTAATAAAAATATTTATAACAAATACATAATCTGCATTCATATGGAAACACTATTAATCGTTTTCCTCATCTCCGATTGCTAGCTCCAAAGCCATCAGTTCCTTCTCAAATGCATGATCAAATGTATGATCATGTCTCTGTCCATCCTGAGAATCCTCATAATTAAAAATCTTCAATATAATCATGATCATCGTTAACGTTATCAAAACCAACAACATCCGGGTAGGTATGGATATCAACATAGCAATAATCATCTCCAGCTAAATACGAAACACCTAAGGCAGAGAGAGTCAAGCACTTCGCATAATCGAAAACACCAGCATCACAGAACAAAAACTTATCAGAATCAAACACCAGATCGTTCTGCGAATGATTATGGAAAAATATATTGCTAACATCACCAACATATTCCATAGGAGAATGAATAAAAGTGGATGCACATGAACTCCTTGAAACAATACATAACAGAGGAGCCCACCAAAACTGAGGTGACCATTCCTGACTCCAGCATCTTGCGATAAATCCCCAGCATCTTCACGAAGCCTATGCCATCGTTGTGAGGATTAGCAGAAGCCGAGGGAATGGAAAAAACATCGTATCGTAACACCTTACACCTACGCAGAATATAGCATATGTGCTCTATGGAACAGCAAAGCACAGACCCAGAAAAATAAATCTCCTTAATTAATCCACATAAATTGTCAGCAAGAGCGAAAAACAGTTTCCCGAAGGCCAGAGAAGTGTAACGACGAATACAAAACAATTTTGAGAAACAACGAAGAATTCCATGGAAATCGAGGGTGTCGAGGTACAAGTTGCGAAGGTGTAGGCTCAAGGTTGTCAAGGTTGGGTTATCCCAAAATCATAGTCTCTCTCTTTCTTTCTTCTTTCGGCCCAAGCCTTTCACTGCTCTCACTCGATCCACTGATCCATCACTGCACAATCTATACACATGCAGGGCCATATCTCTGGGACGCATCCGCCAATTAGTATTGCGGGGATGCGTTACATGTTACAGGCAACTCGTTACAACATTTGGTACCTATCCTGCCCGGTTACAGACCCGACGTTGTGGAGTTATTTTTCACCCTGGGGTGAATTACCCACTATATAACGCGTGCATTTGTCTCCTGTTGAAGTCATCTCCCTCATTTGGTTGCGCGCGTCTTTGTTCTTCCTCTGCTCACTCCTGTCAAATCCGCTCGTCTCGATCTGCATTTTTCTTCGATCATAGTAAAGGCCTCCGGTCTGAGCGACAATGATTAATTCGTTTGATTTTGGGTTATATTAAATATAATGCCTATATTTTTATTGACTAAGGGGTACGAAAGCACTTCACATAATTCCCAAGGGAAATTACATAACTGCACCACAGAGTTTAACTTTGGCAAACTGATGTATATGTTTAATAATAATTAATATTTTTTTTATTATTTGTACTAGGGCAACGGGACTACAATAGGCCTCAGAATCGGCCCATCTTATGTGCATCTTTATCACTCTCTTATGGAATACATTGGTGATGTTAGCAATATCTTTTTCCATAATCATTCGCAGAACGATCTGGTGTTTGATTCTGATAAGTTTTCGTTCCGCGATGATTATTGCTATGTTGATATCTATCGGATGTTGTTGATTTTTTTTATGTTAACAACGATCATGATTATATTGAAGATTTTTATGATGATTCTCAGGATGGACAAAGATATGATCATACATTCGATCATGCATTTGAAGAGGAACTAATGGCTTTGGAGCAAGCAGATGCAGACGAGGAAGATGATTAATAATGTTCCCGTACGAATGCTAATTATATATTTGTCATAAATATTTTTATTGGATATTTTTATTTGCTGGAGATATGTAATCCTCTAGGACTGTAATTGTAATGGAATCCTTTATTTCTAAATAAATCAAGTCTTTAAGATTATCTGTAAGTTCTTTCATTCTGTAGAGTTTTTGAGCGCTTCTTATATAAAAAAAATTAAAAATAAAAATAAAAACCTGTAGTGGTATTTACTATACTTGATCTTGGGTGTATTTATTGTGGCAAATTGAAAACAATAATTGTAATGTAAGAGGATTATTTATCTAGAGTAGATTATGAATCTATCAAGTTGAACTAAGTGTAAATCCTAGTAAGTTTATTCCTCTCAATCCCTAGCAATGATGGGGAGATTGTAGAAACTAACTTAAAGTGAGAGTAGAGACCTACCTTGCATATATATACTCGATTGGGATAAGTTGGCCCATCACAGGATAACTCAGTTACAAAGTTTACATGACTAATAATCACTTATTTTGGTCTAAGTATCATTTTAAGTCTCATATTATTATCACTTTAATTTGGGCCAATTTACAGTATTGATTTGACATTTGTATAATTTAAGTTTTATAAAATATGTTATAAATTATGGAAGTCCACATGAAAAAATTTAACAATCTCTCACTTAGACAACAGAGTTCAAAACATAATAATGACAAAACTTGTTCTCTGGGTTATCAAGAAATGTCAAATTAATTATGATACTATTATAACCACAGGTTTTGTTATGGGTAAAAATCGGCTTCAAGGAACAAGCCAACAAAGGCTCAGCAAATGCTAAAAATTGTCCAGGTCACTGAAGACGTTCAGTGAACATCACCTCGCATGTCGCTAAAAGGTAACATAGTGAAAACACAAGAAGCTCACCTCACCGAACGACCATACTGTTCGACCTTGCAACAGTCCCGAGCTCATTGAACGAGCTCCAATAGCGACCCCCCAAGCTGAGAATCTCTATTTGGGAAGGCAAACACCTCACTTAGACACTAGCTCGAGAAAGCCGAGTGCTAGACAGACTTACGCTAGTTTGCAGCCAACTAGAGGGGCCCACCCCATAGAAAGCAGCCTGTAACAGCCGGATTGCAGGAGTTTTGCTGTCTTTTATATTTATTTCTTAATGTAACAGAATTGTAGCTTGTAATCATTAAATATAACCCTTCCTTCCCCTATAAATAGAAACTTATTGTTAGAAGAGGGGGAGGAGGCCCTGAAAAAGCCATAGCAGAAAAACTCTGTAAAAATCCTTTTTTCATATTAATAAAAATTTCATCGTGGATGTAGAGTTTAGTACTGTCCGGATTTAGCCGAACTACGTTAAAAGTTGTGTGTTCCTTCATCCTTCTTCTTCTTCACCATCCCCGTCATCTTCTCAACTACATATTTTTTAAACCAAAAAACAACTTGGGATTCTAGAACTACACACTCGTTAACAGAAATTTGGCAGAACCAAATTTCACTATCAATAGGTCTAAATTGAGATCATAAATATTCGATAGCGCAAAGCATTATATCCGATAGGGATACTAATATCATACACATTTGAGTATCTACACTTTGATGACCTTAACATAATGTGGATGTGAGGAACAAGATTTATATAACGGTAAACGTAATTGTATATAAATTTCAATATATTGGTTCAAGCAAGCACCCAAGATGCCCAATGAGATTTAATAATCTTAACATGACAATGTGACAGGATCTATATATCTCCATTGACATGTCATCACACAATATGCACAAATACCAATATATTATATAAATATGGCAAGATCATAACATTTCATAATCTCGAGATTAACAATAACATAAATTCATCATTTCAATAAGAAGTATGAAACTCCCTCTAATCCTAAACGTTAAAATGCTCTGCCAAACTTATTCTAGTAACATGTTCGTGAAACAATCTTATAGCTAAGCCTTTGGTCAGTAGATCCACAAGCATGCGATCTATGGCAACATGTTCAATACATGTATGTTGCTCACGTATCTTCTTTTTAATAAATTCATTTTTAGCATCAAAATATTTTGTACAAATAGAACTTTTATTATTTTGAGAGAAGATTACTATAGCAGCATTGTCACAATTAATGATTAAGGGCATAGAAATACTCTCAACAACTTTGAATTTATATATCAAATTCCTTAACTAAACAACTTCACAAGTGGCTTTATAACATGTAACATATTCTGCTTTTATAGTGAAGGTTGTTATGATTGACAACTTGATACTTTTTCATGAAATAGTTCCTCCTGCCATTATAAAGATGTATCCAAATGTTGACTTCTAATTATCTAGACAACCCGTAAAATTAGAGTCAGAATAGCTTACAACTATTAGATCACCAAATCTACGATAAGTCAACACAAAATTTGTATCTTATAGGTGCCTCATAACTTTCTTTGCAGTAGTCCAATGTCTCCTATAAGGATCACTTAAATATCTTCTAAGTACACCAATCACATAAGAATATTAGGACGTCTACATAATTGAGCATACCTCAGGCTACTAACAATAGATGCATATGGGACTTCTTTCACACTTGATCTTTCTTCATCATTCTTGTTAATGGTGAAATATGGTTTTGCCAAATTCCTGTCAACGGATATGCAGTTCTTGAACCCTAAGTTATTTCTAGTTTAAAGGATACGCAGATTGGAGGATAATGAAGATAGTAAAGAGGAAGAAAGGTAATAAGGTGCATAAATTTTAACGTGGTTCAGCTCAATCTGAGCGGTACCAGACTCTACATCTATGGCGGAACTTTTATTAATATAAGAAAGGAGATTTTTACAGAGCTTTAGCTTACAAGTTTTCCGGCCTCTTCCCTCCCTCTTCTAACAATGCATTCCTATTTATAGAGGAAGGAAGAGTTACATATAATGATTACAAGCTATAATTGTGTTATATCAAGAAATAAATGCAAAAGACAATAAAACTCCTACAAACTGGCTATTGCAGGCTACTTTATGTGAGGTAGGCCCCTCTTGTCGACTGTGGACTAGCATATATGTGTCTAACACTTGATCTCACTTTGTTTGAGCGAGATGTCTATCTTCTTGAGCTGAGATTCTCAACCTGGGGTCGATGCTGTAGATCACCTAGCGAGCTCGATGCTGTCTTTGTATCATAGCGAGCTCGAGTAGGATGGTCAGCTGCTTAGCGAGCTGGTCTCATGATAACCTTGTTATGTTACTTTCTAGCAATGTGCGAGGTAGTGCTCGTTGAGCGTCTTTAGTGAGCTGAGTAACTTAGCTTCTACTGGGCTCGTGTTTGCCTCATTCTTTAAAGCTAATTTTTACCCATAACATAAGCCCCTCAACTCTCAGTTCGCTTTGCGGACTAGGAGTTACAATTTTTTTGAGGCTTTGTTTGTATGCCCGGTTAAAGTCTTTGCTTAACTAGATTGTCGTTTCAGACTTATTTTCTATCTTTTCATTCTGCTTCAGACCATGCTTTCTTCTGTTCGTAATTTTCAGTCGTTGGTGTGGCACTACCATTTGCTTTGGGCTGTCAGATTGAGATCTGCTAGATATCTTCTAGATTTTTCAATGGATCAAACTAGTCTTTTTATACCCCGAGGGTCTTCTTTCTTTACCTCAGAAGAGTCTAATGGAAGAGTCTATTAAACCCCCTGTGCTTTTGGTATCTTGGCTTCCGATGAAGCTTGTTGAGACATGGATGGCCTATTGCAGAATGTTAGGAGGCATGGACAGCCTGTTGCACATGGCTTCGCTGCAAGGTCCATCTTGCGGGCCCCTGGGGAGTCTTGTGTAGTTCTTGGATTATCTCCCTCCGGTCCTTCCATGGAATTCAGCTTTGTCAGCCAGATCCTTGGTGCATTTTTTATTTGCACGGGGTCTATTCCAGAAGGAACCACTAGCTGGGGATGGGAAGACTGCAGGAGTGAAGTTGTTGGTCTTCCTGCTGGTGGGAGTTTGCCTCCCTGTAGCTAGCTCTTCACTTTCTTGTCGGAATGGTAGTATTAGGCTTTCAATCTTTTGCCTTTGACTTTTGTATTACTTTTTCTTTTGATGTAATCTTACCTCATTAAGGCTTTTTTTACTGTATGAGTTCTTCTATGTAGCTTCTGAAAGTTGTATTGGATGCGTTGTGCACCGTTTGCCTGTACATGTATGATAATTAATGAAATATTTTCTGACCAATTGGCCATGTCTTTAGCTTTCTGCTGCTCTTTGTTGTTTGACCCCTAACTCGTGATGAGGAATAGTCAGGTCGCATATAAGCTGTGCCTGATGATAGTTCGCATGTGAGCTATGACTCAGTGTCTGCATGTTAGCTACGGATACTTTGTTGCATAAGAGCTGCAACGAGTTTATTTCAATGTTCTATCACTGTTGCGGGTTAGTTGCCTCGTTATTTGGCTTGAGTGTGTTGTTAAGGTAGGCTCTTAGGCCATCTTGTAGTATTCTGCTCGATGAAGAAGTGAAAAATCAAAAAAATTTTCCAGAAACCTAATCGAGCAAAATTGACTCGGATCTCGTTGGTTTTGGTGTTTCAATAACACAAGTACTAAATTGAGGGCTCAACCAACCTTTTGGTCTAGCGTAGTTGCATGTGTCCACCAAAAATTCAGTCCAAATGTCCTGCTTCTATCGGTTTGCTCATGCCGAAAAACATCCAAATGGCCTCAGATTTTTTGAGCTTCCGATCCTAACCCAAGTGCTAACTAGAAAAGAGGATCGAATTTTGATTTCCAAAACTGAATGAGAACCACCCTAGAACCCTAGCAGAGCCTCTCTGCAAATTTTTCCCTTTTTCACACACTGTGTCAAAATGCAGCCGTAGCAGGGAAAATAGCAAACCCAAACGACATGTCGTTTGGCTAACAGCCTGAAGCCAAAAATGACGTGTCATTTTGCCCCATTGAAAAACTATTTTTCAGTTCTTATGATTTTAACAAATTGCAATTTAGTTCCTGGGTATTCAATATATCCAAATTATGGTTTTAAAAGCCATAACTCATTTTCCATTCTACGTGTGACCCGATAGGCCCCCGAAATGTTAGCAAAAGTTCAAAATGCCCTTTAAACCATTTAAAGGGATATAAAATTAATCTAATTAATTTTAATTAATTTCTCTAAATTAATTACTTATGGACTTTAAGTTATAAGCGAACTCTAGTAAGCCATTATAACTATCCAAATTTCGGTAGGAGTCATCAATGGTGACAAGCCTGTCTGTAGATGATCTCAATACATGATTGAATCCTTTCATTACCCATATTCGAATTAGTCAAAGGTATGGATAAACATCAACCTTTATAACTAATCATGGTTTCTTAACTTTGTGAATTATTTGACTCTAATGAATCTGAGTACTCAAATCCAATCTGAGTCTTGATTCAACCTTACACAAGGATTTAATTAGCCAAACTAATTTGTTGACCAGCCTCAGATATCACTCTAAAGAGTGGTAATAAATCCTCTCTTGATTAGGCAATATCTAACTACATTTTCAGAAATACCCAACTTAAGTCTTTATTGTTCCTCATGAATAGAGTTAGTTTTAACTTAGTCAAAGTATAACCTTTCAAGTAAAAGATATCCCTCAATCTCAAGTCCAAGGATTAGCCATACGATCATCATTGGAGATTAACTATTGACGCAACTCCACATAGTATCTCCAATTGGGTCTAACAAGATCACGATTGTCAGTTATGTTTTCCCAAACTAACGGAGCCATATCTATGTGTGTATTCAGATGTAACTCTCTTACATCTCAGCTTGTGAGGTCAGCTGCTCATCAAATGAGAGATCACCACATCGTCTAGTCTCCACAGATCTAATAACGCCCAATTATTAAATCTTGACTAGTGTCATTTTAGTGCAAAAGTTATAAATCATTAATAATCAACCTCACAATCCTATAACTCTTTATAGGATTGATTAAATGAACTTCTCACCATGGA
>JANHAO010008530.1:0-19163 GCA_026873985.1 Saraca asoca | reverse complement strand
GGATCGACCCGTATTCGCCGGTACTAGCTACAACTACGCCGTGCGCTTGCGGTTATTTTAAAACGTGCAACAAGTTTGTGCACATTACCTTGTGCTCGAACTCAAAGTCAAATTCAGCCAGGAACTCCTGCCAACGGCCTTGCTTGGGGTTAACTTCAATTAGGTGAAGAAATGACTAACTACCTTGTTATCAATCTTAACCACAAATTTCAACCCAAGTAAGTAATGTCTCTACACCTGTAGGCAATAAACTACTGCTAGTATTTCCTTCTCCTATGTCGTGTATCACCACTCAGCTTCTGACAACTTATGCCTTTCATAGGCAATAAATGTCCCTCTTGAAGCAAGACTCCACACAATGCAAAATTAGAAGTACCAGTCTGAACTTCAAAAGGCTTTGTAATATCTAGTCAAACAAGCATGAGGTCTCTAGTCATAGACCACTTCAAATCCTCAAATACAATTTGGCACTCCTCAGTCCATTGGCAAACCACCCCTTTCTTCAAAAGGTCTGTTAGTGGGGTTGTCCTCTTGGAATATCCTTCCACAAATCTACGATAGTAGTTGATAAACCCTAAGAAGGATCTTAACTCAGTCATCCTTATTGGAACTACCCATTCTTGAATGGCCCTTACTTTCTCCAGACCCATATGAATGCCACCACATTTAATAATATGCCCAAGGAACTTGATGTGCTCCTAAGCGAATAAGCACTTCTCCTACTTCACATATAGTTGATATTGCCTTAATTTCTTGAACACCAGTTTTAAGTGTGTCAGGTGGTCGTTTAGTGTGAAACTGAAAACAATGATATCATCCAGATAAACAACAACAAATTTATCTAGATAATCATGAAAAACCTAGTTCATGGGGGTACGGGATGTAGCAAGAGCATTTGTCAACCTAAATAGCATAACCATAAACTCAAAGGTGCCATAATAAGTGACACGCGTTGTCTTCTCCACGTCTCCATCTGCCACCCTCACTTAATAATACCCTAACCTTAAGTCCAACTTTGTGAAGTAGCAGGTAGTACTTAGTTGATCAAAAAGGCCTTGAACAAGAGGGATAGGATACTTGTTCTACACTATGACCTTGTTTAAGACATGATAGTTCACACACAGCCAAAAATTACTGTCCTTTTTTTCTCGAATAACACCAGAGCCCCGAACGGTGCTTTTGATGGTCAAATAAAAACTGTATCTAAGAACTCATTCAACTCCTTCTAAAGCTCAGCCAATTCTGGTGGTGCCATCTGGTAAGGTCCTTTAGTAGGGGGCTTTACACTAAGTAACAATTCAATCTGGTGATCAATAATTCTCCGTGGTGGAAGTGTCGGAGGTAGTTAGTTTGGCATCATGTCTTCAAATGTCTTTAGCACATTTTGGACATCTCAAGGCACAATTTCCTCTCCTCCACACTTTCTTCCTACTAAGACTACTACAAATGAAGGTTCTTGCCTCTTTACGCCCCTCTTGAATTGTAAAGCTGACAAAAGCTTAGTTTCTTTGGGTTGATTGGTCTGCACCAACACAGTGGTAGGGCTCTCACCCATGATCAAGAGATAGTTAGCTACCAAAACAAGCATGACCTAGTGTGCCAAAAGGAACTCCATCCCAGCACTACATCAAAATCATCCATTCGGGCAACCACAAAGTCTACTATTCCTTGCCATGACCCAAGCTTCACTAATACTTGTTTCGCCACGCCCGCAGTGGTGAAGGCTTTAGAACTCACAACTTTCATATGACCTGAGTCCTTCTCTAACTTCATACCTAGCCTTTTGGCTTCTCCCTTTGAGATGAAATTGTGAATGGCACCAGTGTCCACCATTATACTTATCATGGCCTTTTTGGCTATTTGTCCCTTCACATACATAAGTCCCTTATTTCGCATCTTCTTAGCACTCTTAGCCAGCTTATTTAGTGCACCAAGGAACCACAATGTTCCCATTCTTGAAGGATCTTCCTCTTCACTATCATAATCCTCATTATCCTCCACATTGTCATTCTTGGTGACTTACATAGCATTGAAAGCTACTCTTTGGGGGCATTCTGCCACTCTATATGGTCCGTTGCACAAGAAGCATGTTAGAGGTCTCTTTCCCCCCAATGTTAACAGTATTATAGGAGGACATTGAGCTTATGTTGTTAGATCCTTCTTTCCTATTATCCCCTCCACCACTTTTGCCCTTACTGAATTTGTTTGACTATCCCCTGCTTCCACTAAAAGAAGACCCATTGTTTCCTCGAGGCTTCTTACTAGGGTTATCAGCATGATAATTAGTTAAGCACTCTATAGCAACCAAGGTAGTAGGCCATTCCTGCACTTAATGTCTCTGGAGTTCAATCCTTGCCCACAGTTTCAAGCCTTCAAGAAAGTAGAACATCTTATCTTTCTCAAACATGCCTCAAATGTCCAACATCAATGTTGAAAACTTCTTCATATATTCTCGAATAGCACCAATCTATTTCATATCCTGAAGCTGGCATCTAGTCATATGCTCCACATTCTCTAAGAAAAATTGTGACTTCAACTCTCTCTTCAAATCCTTCCAAGAGTTTACGGTGCACTAACCTTCCAAGATATCTCTATATTTTGTCCTCCACCAAAACTTAGCATAGCCAATGAGGTACATAGTTGTTGTTGTCATTATAGCCTCTTCAAAATCTGGCCTTACCACCTGAAAGTATTGTTCCATATTGAAAAGAAAATTCTCCAACTCCTTGGCATCTCACACACCACTATAGGAGTGAGGCTTGGGTACTCTCATATGCCTATATTCTAGCCCTCCATGGTTGGGGCCTTGGTTCCCAATAGCTTGTGTAAGAACTCTCAACTGAGCATTCACATTTGCTAGGTCAGCCCTCAGGTCTCGAATAGTGTCCCCCAAGTTGCCATCATCATTGGCACTCGAGGATTCTCTATCCAATCTCAGATGAGATTCTATTATGACTGCATGACTAACAACTGATTCCAACTTCCAAGCCCTATCGACAAGTTCAGAGATATCATTTTGTTGCATGTCTTTGACAACTTTGTATAACTCTTCCATTTGCCCTAACTTGTTCTCAGGCTCGATTATATGTGCAGTGTTTGACATGATTATAGTATCTTTAATGTTAGCAACAAATCAAAGTAAAACCAGAGCAGGTCGAAACCATGCTCTAATATGAACTGTCATAGGCTAGCCACAAGCTAGACTGTGTCACACTTGCTATCTATCACTAGAAAGCACGCCAGCCAATGGTTATTCCCATGACACTAAGGGATAAAAATATCAAACCATAAAGCATTAAAGAGTGCAAAGGAAGATAAACAATCAAGGCAAACAATCCATTTACATATAGGGACAAAGATAACACATCATATACCACAAAGCAAGCCAAAACAAGCACAACAAGGCATCCAAGAATGTAACACATACAATACGGGAAAATGCAAGCAAAATTGGATAAAAGATAGGACAACACAATTGAAAAGGGACTACTTCTTTGATTTATTTTAAGCCTCATTACATAGCTTGAAATGTAAAAAGGAGGTACCAAGCCACACATTTCGACCCCTAGACTAGTGCCATAACTCCCCACCTTGGGTCGCTAGGCACTCCCCCCTTAAAGAGCATTTTAAGCCAAAGGCATAATGGCAAGACTAAACATATTTTTTGTGAGTTGACATAATGCCTTTTCTCTTAACTCAAGAAGGGTTTTGCACCTTATTTTACATCGACGGAAAGCTAAAAATCTAATAATCACAATTATTTATTTATCTATTCGTACTGGACAAGTTATCTTAGTTGAAATTACATAAATAGCCCCAAAAAATTGAAAAAATAGGAAAAATAGTACACAAGTCGAATTGCCTCTAAATTCGCATTAGAAGACCTCCATCCACCAAGCCTCGTATCAAATAGAGTATGTTTACCTGCTAAACTAGTGCACAAAGCCAACTTGTGACACATTGTCGTTACTCACTACTGATTACCACCACCTCCAATCAATGCCTTAACCTACTATATTATTTTTTATCAAACATAGAAACGATAAATTCTTAGAAATGTTCATTTACATTTTCATATCAAACGAAAAAAAAATTGTTAATAACAGAAATAACAGACCACTTAACATATATATGCAATGTCTTAAGTTCAAATCTAAAACATTAAAATGGAAAAAATCTTAAAATAACATCAAGTATCATTACATCATTAATAATTTAAAATAATTTAAGATACCACAAAAAGAGAAATAGCTTAAAAGAAAATAAAAATTAATATATTCGACAGAAATATACTTCAACCCAAATGGAAACAGTGTATATTGAGCATAAATATATTTATGATGTAGAATTCATAATTAGTAAAATACACATCAACAATCAAATATTAACATATCATGAGAGAGCATAAGTTAGAAATATTTTAATGGTTATTAATTTTGGGGAAAAAAAAATGTAGACAAGCTGTAAAGTGGCATTGCCAAAACGAGGCTAATTAGTCTATGAACCATATTGTTCAAAAGAGGAAGCCACCGTGTGGTAGTCTGGCAGTGCAGTGGCTAGTGCTTTGAGCAGTCCGTTGGAGGTCTTGATTTTAAAACCCCTTTGTTATTAATGTATAAAAAAAATATTGCTTTAATAGAAAAAATATATATATTATTAGACCGTTAAATTTTAAGTCCTTGACTTTATTCGAATTTAACACATTGAAAAAGAAAAAGAACTTTAAAATACTATCATGTATTATTATATTTCTAAAAATATGAATAATTTATGCCCTTGCTGCTAGCCAACAAATTCTTCTGCTTTTTTTACATCTTTATATATAAAGAAAAAAATAGGAAAATCAATTGGAGATACCGTAAAAGTCGGGTCTTTGGGCAAAATGTATTCCCACGTATGCACGTTACTTCACCTGACTTTTTTCGATGTTTCATTTTTTGGAATGTCCTGCTACTTTTATTTATATATAGTCATTTTCAACTATGTGAAAATTGCTTTTTCGGTTTTTTTTATAGACTAAAACATTATTTTGATTTTACAATTTTTTAATTTAATCTATATTTAATTTTTATTCTTAATTTACACTTAAATAAATTTAATTTCATTCAATCAAATTTTCTCATTCATTTATCTCATACCTTATTAATTAAGTGATGATACGAAAGTTCAAATATGATATGATACCATTAATGTTTGGGGACACTAAATAGGACTTAGACTATGTCTAGATAAATTAAAATAATATTATATTAAATGATGAAAATGATAAAATTAAAATAGTTATTCTATGTTCATTATTTTTTAAATAAAATAATGTGTTAAGTTTTGAGTATGGAGACTACCACACAACTATTAGAGAACAATAAATTAAATTTGAACTTCCATATTATTAATTTCATTAAAAAGATTAAAAGTAGATGAATAAAAATACCTGATTGAATTAAATTAAATCTATTAAGGTCTAAATTAAGAATAAAAATTAAATAAGGGTGAAATTAAAAAAAAATTATATATGTGAGATACTAAAATAGTGTTTAAATTCTCTTCATCATAAATTTGTTAAACTAAAAAAAAAAGTAAGTTAATGAGAAATTACATTCATCCCATTAAAATTTTATTCTATTACATTTACATCTTTTTATTTTTAGAAATATATATTTATTTATTTTATTCTCATATTTTAGACTAACATTCATCTCTTTTACTGTAAAAAATAAAAAAATAAGTATATATTTTTAAAAATAACAAAGTGTAAATATAATTAGATTAAATTTAAAAAAAAGTATAATTTAACCATAAATAAATATACGTACTTTCAAAGGCAGCTCGTATTGAATAAAAGAAGTGAATGCCAAATACCATACTTAGAACATTGTTTCACAATGTGAGATTACGTGACGAGGCAATTGTATGTACTTTATCACTACTCAAAATAATAAATATAAAATCTTCATTTCTTATCTTAAATCTAAATGCACGTCCATCGTCCTGGCTCAGAAAGTAGAGTTTCGCTCTCTCTTGTTTTCACACCTTATTATATTCTCTATCCACTTTGTAGACTCATGCACAGCATAATTAAAACGTCAGTTTCGCCTCCTCTTGTCTTCTGCTCAACTTCTCCCTCCTGGAATTGGAAGGAAATGGGGTCCAAGGATTACGATACTGTCCGAGCTTTACTTAATTGTACTCTTCTTGACATTAAAAAAATTAATAGTTCATTCCTTCAATTTCTCCTTTGCTTATAATTTCATCCATAATTTTATTGAGACATCATTATTATCTCGTTAAATAATAAATTAAATACGTTTAACATAATACATTAAGTATCCAATTGGATCATTAAATCACAAACCAGAAAAATGTTAGAACTAATTGAAAAAATAACATTTCTTAATTTTTTTTAAATAAAATAGTATATTAAATCCTTAATTTTTAAGTATCTATTCTTTTAGGAAAATAAGGGAGTGATATCATTTTCTCTTTCAATGGTAATCGCCTTTCCAATTTGTGATTTAACATGTCAGCTAGACATATGTGCCATAAAGGTATTTCTTATCTGAGTTATAATGAAATCAGATATATAAAGAGATTATTTTATCTGAAAGATATGAAATTTAGAGACTATTTTATTTGGACAATATGAAATTAAGGGATTATTATTTACATCTCAATAAAATCAAGAATGGAATTACAAGTAAAAGGCAAAGTGAAAGACTAAATTTCAAAAAATAATTAGTACAAGGAATATCTTCCAAATTCATGGAGTAGTTGACGATAATTGCCACGGTGGAAGTTGATATAGTATAAAATATTTGCATCATTTCTCCTATGTTATTTTTCAATAAAAGCAAAAATGTGAAGGTTATAATTATAATGATCCAATTTGTATCATTTGTATATTTTTTTGAAATTGATATTGCCAACAAAATAGAGACACAAATGGTTGAATTTTAAACTTCTTGTAAATTATTTAATACTCTTATTAGAAAATATAATTATTTATAAAAAAATTTGATTAATTTTTTAAATTGATGTTCGTGTAATTAGATCAAGCTTAAAAAATATGCACATTGGGGTTACTTTGGATCTATGACAAGTAAAGGATTAGCATTCATGGATAATACGGATACATCTCACAAAGAATATATGATTACTCTGACAATGAAACAAGAAGGAAATATGACTGCTAGGAGCCTTAGAATGACCATATCCACAAATTCAAGATAGAAATTTAGTGGCTAACGTTATTTCTCTTGCAAAGCAATAGGCAGGCCAGAGATAACTTAGCCAAAACATTGATCAGCTGGAAGAGGACCCGGAATGTAACCCTGCTCCACGTACTGCAACCCGAACACAACCACAATGGCAACCAACGCCAAATAGGACAACCCTTCCACAGCACCCAGCAAGCCAAACGGACCATTTGGAAGACCCGACCCGGTTTTGGTTTTGGTGTACAAGGACCAAGCCACTATTCCCACGACGACTAGGTAACTCACGCCCTCAAGAGCGCCGATTGAGCCACCTGGTCCGGGAGGCAAGCCACAGCCGGTGGTTTTGAGGGCGTAGAGAGACCAAGCAATGACTGGGTTTGAGATCAGTCCGCCGGCTATGGCTGCTTTTTCCACGACGCCGTTTCCGGTATCACTGCCTTCTTTTGCCATGCCCGTTATTTTGAGTGACATGGGCAACTTAATCCTTCTTTGTGAGAGATTGAAATGGCTGATGCGTAAATTGGAAGTTGATACAGAAGGAGAGAATAGTAACATCCTCGAGGCTTCCATGGTCACACTTTAGACAGTTGTGGGAACTGGTCTGAGAAAGATTGCCAGAATGGTAGTACTTTTGAGTAGGAGAGCAGCTTCGTTGGTTTTTGTCGATACCTTATCTACTAATCAACCAAATACAGTCAACTTGATTTAAAAACCCACGTCCAGTAGATTTAGCTCCCCGGTGGAATTATTTTTTGTTTAAATAAAAATGAGAATAGCGTCATTGACTTGATTTAAAGAAAAAATATATAATATATAATATGCATAATAATACGAGTAAGGCGTCATTTGCAATTTACAAGGAAACTAGTAGTACTTACAGACGCTCATTAATTTTTTCTTTACTGTAAGGCAAATTATTTCTATTTCTCACAAATTATTTTACTGTTGAATATTATTATATATATATATTCTGTTATTAATTTAAATCAGTTATTATGAAATTGACGTAAACAAAATTATATGAAATTTAGCCACCTGAATGGCAATAGGGAAAAAAAAAAAAGAATTAAAAAGTAAAACCCGAAGGTGAAATCACGAGTATGGAAAAAAAAAATGTTTACGTAGCATAGGAAATACACCATTCTCTCTCTCTCTCTCTCTCTCTCTCTCTGGAACCAAGAGAAAGGAGTACAAATAAAACAAACATGTCTCGTTAGTTTAACATGCCCTTCCCCCACTTTTTTGACTTCTTTTGTCCATCCTTCCGCTGCAATGGCAGATGTTTGGTTTGTGGAATCAGCCAGCTCCTTAAATGTAGCGGCTACTCATGATAAAGCCCTATTAAAGAGGCAAGCAAAATGGCTCAGCCTAATTAAGCGGCTCATAATAAAGTTGCGTGGCTCACGCGAGTTCGAAGGAAGGAGTCTCTTTGACGAAGTAAAAAATACTGATTCCTTTTGTTCCAAATGCATGATCATAAAACTAACTGGTCTCAACCACGTGGCAAAAGGCAACTTTAACCCTGTACATGATCGCATATGCCAGTGATTCAGATGCTTGTTTTAAACGAAAAAAAAAAACCAAAAGGGACTCAGTGAGTGGGCTTGAGTAATAAAAAAGACGGCATACCTATAATATTGGGGGCCCATTATCACATGACTTGGCAGCTCATCAATTTGTTGTCATCAGCCTCGATAAATACAGAAATCCACGTAACAAAGGCAAATAATAATTTAAGCACCATCCACGTCATTACAAGAGACACCCACCTTTGATGATGTTTGTCATAGATCCCATCAGTTCATTTTTTTTTTTTTGTTTAAAACTATCTACACCTGTTTTTACAAGGATAACCTTCCTAAAGAAACCCAAAAAAAAATTTAGTCTTTGCTCCGATCATCTGAGAGAAATATTGGATTTTCCAAAGGAAAACAAAATGAAAGGGGTTTTCTTTTTTTCCCCCCCTCTCCGCTGCTTTTGTTGGTTCCCTCCAACACGTACCCTTTTTCCAGCCAACAAGAACATGGGCGGTAAACCTATGATAACTGCCATTTGAATATAAGAGTAACGGCTATATGTCAATGCCTACGCGGCAAATAACACTAACGACCTTTTGAACTAAAACATTTGCCACCCAAATACAATTCCTTCTCCTTCCCTCCAAGGGTACCACCTAAAATCTAAACAGACAAGTTTTGTGTCCTGCTGCTTCCAACATTTTATGAGAAACATCAACATGAGATATATCATCGGAATATCAGAAATGGCAGATCAGTGATGCTTCTTTGATGGCTTTGTGAATGCAACCACATCATCATCATCATCTCCACCATCCTCATCCTCATCATCATCTCTCTTCCTCTTGAGCTGTGAAGAACTGGGAGGCAACACCTGAACATCATCATCGTCATCAACCTCTTCCTCATCTTCACCATCATCATTTCCTCCATCCATTTCAATACCCGCCGCATTGACTGCCTCAGACTGTGCCACTGGCTGAACTAGATACCCTGCACCATAATCTTCTTCCTGCAATTCAATAAAAATCCCATGAATTGATTAAAATAAGCTTGGGAAAATTTTAAAGCACAAGACAAAAGCATTCAAACTAATTTTCAACCAAAATAAACAGACTAACCACAAATGATCCAAATTAGCATTATAAACACTGATCGCACTATAACATAATCTAAATAGAATCCTAATAAAATTAAGTATGCACAGAAACAGATGATTAACCCACACAAATTGCAGATAACAAGACCATATAAGCACATAATCAATTATCATATACAAAGCACAGATACAAACACAATATATTGCCAATAGAAATAAATAAAAAAGATTTAAAAAAACCAGCTTTATCTAATCAAGAAAATTTCAGTGGAAACAGTGAGGAAAACATTTGGAAAAATAAAAACCAGCTTTCTCTGAATCAAGGAACGTTAAATAGAGGCAGCGAAAAAAGCATCCAGAACAATAAACCACTAGCCTCCTCCTAGAACATAAATCAATAAAGAAAATAAAATTGTCAAGCATGCTTTCAATCCCTACAAGTCCCCCACCCAGTACATCCTGTCAAATTAGCAGATGCAAGTGAATAAGCTCTTTGAAAGACTATATATATACAATAGACATAATTCAGTCAAAACCCTGAAATCAGACATATTAACACAACCAAAAAAGAGAAAGGAACAATAAAAGCTAACTGCATAAAAAAGGCAACATCACATATGAATATATTTGTGTAACAATAATCTAAAATTGAGATCAGGTTCAGCACAAGGAATTTGAAGGAACATGAATAAAGATATGATGATAAATGTGTATGATAAAGAATTTAACAAATTCCAATTAGTATATTATTTAAGTAGTTACAATCTTTAAAACTTCAACCAAACAAAATCACACAGCTTTCAACTCTGAAACTTCAACATTGAAAACCGAGATCACATTTACAAAACATTTCTTTTCATCTCAACTCCTCCAAATGATAAGTACTTTAAAACACAGCAATTTTTATAAAAGCAACATCCGCAAACACAGGAATTTTCCCATTCACAACCAAAGAATTTAAAAGACAAATCAGATTTAATGAGTTGACAGTTCAAAATTTAATAGGGTGGCTGACACAGACACACAATCATGGTAAAAGATAAACATGCAGATAGCTATTCACATACGAGACAAGCGACAGAATATTACACCAACAGCACAAAAATACATAAAGTAAGGCGATAACAAGTATGACTTAGCATCTACAAAACCACCAACAAACAACACAAGGGCTAGTACATAAGGGGATGAAGGAAAGCGGCCTACTTCTGCTGGATTGTGACAGGTAACACAGAAAAACAAATCTATGATGCAGCCAAACGTAGCAAGAAAAAAAAATGTGCAATTCAAAAACTAAATGAAACAGACTAAATTTCAATTCAGCTAACTAGAAATGAACACAATTTCATGATAATATCATAAAGCAACCGAGACTATCACCTCTTCAGCAATCTGAAAACAAAAAAGCAATACATCCCATACAAAATCAACAGAGAGGACATGAAATAAGAAGCTAAATGATTCGACAAAAACAAATAAAAAGCCATGCAATATATAATTAATCTTAAATATAAGAAAGAAAATTTCAAGCAAAAGGGTTATCTCACTTCATCATCATCTTCAAACTCTCCATCATCTTCTACTCCTATCTCATCTTCCCCAGTCTCTCCATTGTCATCTTCATCTCCATCTTCCTCCCCCTGCTCATGACCATCAATCTCCCCTTCGGTGCTAGTCAATCGCCCAGCACTCTCTGGTTCTGCAAAATCCCCTTCATCATTGTCCACTTCCTCCTCCTCCTCGTCTTCATCATCGTCATCGTCATCATCCTCATCATACTCAACGCCATCCTCATCATCACTATCTTCAATCTCATGAACCTCAACCACATCATCATCGTCGTCATCACCCTCATCCTCATCAATCTCCTCCCCTGAATCATTGTCTTCTTCCTCATCCCCTTCATCCTCATCTTCCTCTACATCATCCCCAGAAACAGGCGCAACCCGAAATCCATTAGCTTCATGGCTCGATCCATTGGCCCTCCTAGAGGTTTCTGTCTCTTCCTCATCAGCATCGCTCTCTTCATCCTCATCGGCATCAACAACTCCATCAGCTCCTTCAGTATGCCCGTTGTTCATTCCATAGGGTCGATCCTCCCCATCAATCTCTCCACTTCCTGGGTCATCCTCCTCATCCTCATCCTCATCCTCTTCTTCCTCGTCATCAGACTCGGGCCTCTCGTTCTCCTCCGCATCCATCTTATCTAAGTATCTAAGGGACCTAATCAACCCGAAAACCCTAGATCGATAATCCCTCACCCTCGTAACAGGACACTTATACAGATCCAGCGAAACAAGCCTCAGCTGCGCAAGTGGCGCAAGATCCTCAATATATTGAATCCGATTATTCGAGAGATCGAGGTCCTGCAGCGAATCAAGCCCCGCTTGGACCAAAAATTCGAGACCTCCGGCAATCCGATTATCAGAAAGGATCAGCTTTTGAAGGTTCTTCAGCCGTGGAAACTGCTCAAGCGACGAAACGCCAATATT
Source organism: Saraca asoca (assembly GCA_026873985.1). NCBI lineage: Eukaryota > Viridiplantae > Streptophyta > Magnoliopsida > Fabales > Fabaceae > Saraca > Saraca asoca. Next base: position 6,841 of record JANHAO010008530.1, on the reverse strand, counting down.
TGCAATCGAAAGGTGCTGAAGGTTCTGAAATCGTTCTAGGAGGCTAGGTGGGGGTAACCGGCCTTGAACACACTTCACGGCTCCATCTAGGGTAAGAGTTCTCGCAGAAGCATAGTCTGTTTGGCCGTCAAGCGCCGTCTCGACCGCCCTCTCCCAGATCTCATCCATCGTATATCAATCCTAAATTCCTAATATATCATACAAAAACTGACAGCGCCCAAATACAATTACTTTACTATCACTCTATCTATACAAATTAACTACGAATGAAACAATCTTCAAAGCACAAGAGCAAAATCCTCAGGGTAGAGCTTTATAAACTTGCATGAAGCAATTTTCGAAACCTAAGGTACAAACAAGAGAACTCGATGATCAAATTCAAAGACGCAATTTCAATGGTGGTTTTCTGAGGGAAGCGATTGAAACCCTAAATTGCGTAGGTGTACGGTGTCATCTATGGAAATTCAAATAGTTGGGAAGAGGAAAACACAATAATTTTCCAGAGGTGCACACACACTCTCTCTCTTATATTTCTCTCTCTTTGTTCTATTGGTTAAAGGGGACGAACCGAGATAAACCTCTGGGTGCAGCCGTGACGAGCTCGTAGTCACCAGGTCTAGGGTTCTGAGGCCGAAGGCTCAGCCTTGTGGTTCAAGGCTCTGTGAATTGGTGTGCGGCTGTTCTAGGCCGTCAGATTTGAAAGGACATGGATTGCTGATGTGGATACAATGAACGGTTGAGATTGATGATTTCTGTGTTTGTTTTCGAGAAGGGTGTAGGATGTGCAAAAGCGCGGATGGGTCTCGCCAAGTTCGACACGTCACCAATGATGTTATAAATATCGGAACATCTTGACATATGCCTCTGCCTGTAACTAGATTTACTCAAATGCCACTCCCTTTTCTTTTATTGGTAAAAAATATAATGCACTCTTTGTTTGGTGACTTTTGGAATAAAAAGCCCAGTAATTTTAAAGAAATGCAATTTGTGAGGTGGAGGAAGATATCATTTTTGCAATCAATGTTTGAGTTTCTTTTGCACACCAGAAAGAAAATCGAGTTTCTTTAAATACATAAGTACGAGATATCCACGATACACCAAATTTAGTTTAGTTTCAAAATTAAAATAAAAAATAATCATTAGAATTGTCTCGATTCTTAAGCCCCATCTGAGTATCACATTAGCTACGAGAATGTGAAAATTATCAAAATAATCACTTGTTGACATATATAACTTAAAAGGGTTGTGTTTCAGTACGATTATGAAAAAATGCTGTGTTTTAACTTTGGAAGAAGTTGCGTATTTTTATAAAATAGTTTTAACTTTTTATATAAACCTTGTAACATTTTCAAAGTTGCAAGTATTTAATGTGCAGGGTTGTAATTTTTTCATTAAAAATAATTTTTTTATAAAATCTAATAACTTTTTAATAAGAAGTTGCCACTCATATGCTCTTAGTCACGGCAGAAAAATATATAGGATTTTATAAAAAAAATTATAAATTTTTATGAAAAATTATAATTTTTAATAGAAAAACTATGAGAGGTAGTATCAATACTACTTCTTTTGACGCAAAACTTAATTAGAATTAATATGTGAGTAACGGGTGATTTAAGTGTGGTAATCAATAATATATAATAGAAAATTGTAATTGTGAATTGCTTTGCCTTCTTTTGCATCTCATTTTTTTTTGTTTGAACTTAGTGAATTAATTACTCCTATTAATACAATTAAAATTAAAATATTGTTAATTGTGAAAAAAAAAAGGCAAAATGAGAAAGCCATTATTCGCATTTATAGTTAATAGTAAAAAAATCTCATAAAAAGGTTATTATTATTAAACAAATCCTTCCAAATGCACTTAAATGAGTGTTGCCTAAGATTAAATAAAAATTTTGACAAAAAGTTTGGATTTTATACAATAATATAGGTTATCCATTTCCTCAATATATGTGTTTTATTCATATAGTTCATTAGTTATTATATTAATATCATTAATAATTTATATAAATAATTTTAAATTAAGATTGGAGATTGATTTATTGGTATGTAATATTGTTGTTCTCAACTATCCTTATATATAAAAACTTAGAATAAAGAAAATCACTGCTTGAATAGGATTTACACCAAAGTTAGTAAGAGAGTAGAACTGTGTAAAAATTTATGTTGGGTTCTATTTTCAAATCCTCGTAAAAATGCTATAGTCATAAAATTGAAAATGGTTGACTTTTCAGCAATTTGGAGGGGAAATCCATAAAAGACAAGAACAAGAATTTTGTGTCATACAAATTAGATAAAATATTTCAAGCACTCTATAGTCAAGGAATCAGAAATTTTGTTTTGGAAGGCTAAGAGTTAAATTGACAAAATTTTATTTTGATGCATATTGAAAAAGTTAAAATTATTTTTAAAAAATTATAATTTTTAACAATTTTAATGAAAGAAAATGTAATTTTTTAATATATATATATACATAAAATGATAAAACATTAAACAAAATTATGCACGTCCATTTATAAAGGTAATTATAACACATAAATTATTTAGACTTTTATAAAAAAAAAAGGTTTTAATGAAAACCTATAAATTTATAAAAAGATAATTATTTTAATAAAATTATTAGTATGCAAATATACCTTTTTTAGGCATGTATAAAAATGTTATTGTAAAAATTTAGGATAATAAATTACAACAGATTGTAAGTAAGTAATAATTTCAGTGCAACTATGTCATTTGTGTAGCGTAAATAAATGTAAGTGAAGTTTTTTCTAAGGTATTGTACAATAAAAGAGTGCTAATTTCACAAGAAGAGAAACAGACAAAAAGAAGTCAGATACAAAATCTTAATACTTTTTAACTATATAAGAATTTTTTTATGTATATTGAAAATGTTAAAATTATTTTTAAAAAATTATAATTTTTAATAATTTTGATGAAAGATAATGTAATTTTTTAATATATATATATATATATATAAAGATGATTAAACATTAAACAAATTATCAACGTCTTATAACACATAAATTATTTAGACTTTTATAAAAAAATCGTTTTAATAAAAATCTATAAATTTACCAAAAGATAATTATTTTAATAAAATTATTAGTATGTACATATACTTTTTCTGGACATGTGTAAAAGTTTTATTATGAAAATTTAAGATAAGAAATTATAATAAATTGTAAGTAAGTGATAATTTCAGTGCAATTGTGTCATTTGTATAATATAAATAAATGTAAGTGAAGTTTTTTTCTAAGATACAATATAATAAAAGAGTGTTTATTTCATAACAAAAGAAAAAGATAAAAAGAAATAAAAAATATTAATACCTTTTAATTATATAAGAATTTTGGATACATTACATTTGTATCTTTATTTCTTTTTATAGAGTTTATTTTCATAACAAAAACAAGGGCCGTAATATATAATATCATATATATATATATATATGTATGTGTGTGTGTGTGTGAAAAGTGATATGACAAATGCACCAAGAGGGATAAATTGTGTTTAATTGTAAAACCTAAAAAAAAAAAAAAAGGTATTGTGAGACCAGAGTGAAAAAATTAAAAATTCGTTGGGGTCGGATTGTAATTTTCTTTTTCTAAAAGAACTTATTTGAAGTCAGTAAAAAATCAATAGATTCACACTGTACTTTACTCTATTTCTCCTTTTATATATATATATATATATATATATATCCCCAACTGAGATTTTTTTTTTCTTGAAGCTTTTAATTGCTTTGCATCGTCTGACCAACTTTCTTCTTCTTTAGCTTGACACCATTTGGCAAGGCCGATTGTCGATCTTTCTCCTCTAGTCACCCTTTCTCTCCAACTCGTGCATAGGTTCAGTGTCAAACCTCCCCTATTGTTGCTGTGATCATCCTCGTTGTCCAATGTCATCAATCATGTTTCTTTTATATGGTAATGCTCATGTTCTTCTTCTCTTGGCCGCTGCTCGTCATGGGTTTGCCTCAGCTCTGCCATGCGTTGTCGTACTACTCCAATTGTTCAATTATGTAGCCATCATCTTACTGCATGGAGATCTTTCCTTTTTGATCAGGCTCTGGCAAGTTACTACTTTTTTGGCTGATCAACTCGTTGGTGTTGTCGTGAACAGTGGACTGTTCTCACTTTGCCAGTGACAATAGCCATCTCTCCTCCTTCAACCAGCTTGCCCTGCTTTGTTGGTACTATGCACTGGAGATTTCACTCTTTCCTACCACCGTCATCGTTGGTGACAACTCCACTGCCCATTTTCTTTCAACAGCCAGTGGCTTCATTCTGCTTTTACCGTACTTGTCCGATAACACACCCAAACCCTAAATCAGAGTAATAAGTGCTGCTCCTTTCCAAGATTGATTTTCATCTTGGTGAAATTTTACTAAAGGAAATTTAAACATCTAAAATTGTAATATTCTTTGGTAACTAGGATTTGATAAGCTATTTCAGAAAGTAGCAGTCTAAAATAATTTTATTTGAAGTTATCTAGATAATTTTGAGGTGAGTGCACAATTCTCCTTACTTAATAATCTCATTTGTAAATATAAAATAATTTTATTATATGAAATGTTATAAATCCTTTTAAATAATGGGTTTTTCCTATATGTTGAAGTGATTTTAAAAGTATATTTATATGTTGTATGTGTACACGAAATGATTTATCGTGATAAAGATTATGCATTTTCATCTTGCCTTATATTATTGAAATTGGTGATTCTATTTGTCTATGTGATGCATGCATATGATATTGCTTTAACAAGTTATGTATGTTTTTTATAAATACTACTTACCCGAATAAGGATTTTATGCTATGTTATATAATTAGATTTTGATAAAAAGTCTTGGATCCACTGGAGAATTCATTGGGAACCCTTAATTGCACTTGGGAATATGTGATGGAGAGACAAGGTGGGACAGGAATGATTATATGATAGTATGAGAATCTGACGGACGTGTTGGATAGATCATGACTATGTTGTGATGGCTCCATCTTAGAGTTGCCCTTTTAGGATTACAGTTGAGTATTTTGATATACGACTATTAATGTATTTTAAAAAGCTTTATGGCATATTTTCTTATGCTGACATCATGATGGATATTTTCTGTAATATCATGCCTTGTGCTTCTTGCATTTTGTTAAATATCTTATTCCAATTGTTTAACTATCTCGATGAATGAAAATTGTCCAATCTGTTTTGAAACCATGGTTAAAGGGCAGGTAAGCTTACTTTCACGACTATATATATATATATGTATATCTATATATCTATACTTTTGAACAGAATTTTTAAATGGGATTCTTGGATAATCATGGAATTGTTAACTCACCAAGTTTTTATGAAATTCACTATTCTCTTTCCATATTTTTTCAAAGCCAGAGGATATTCCTATTATTCCCCCATGTCATCCTGACTCATAATCTGTTCACTGATCGAGTGGATCACACCTAGCAGAGATTTAAGGTATAACTATGGTGTAAAGTCTGACAGTTGATAGGATTATATATGCATGTATTGTGTATAATTGCTGGATGCCCAATAGGATGTAAATTATATAGTCAGGGCCACTATATATTATTATGTTGTTATACAAGGTATGATGGGCGTGTAGCCCCTTTTTATGTATATAAGCTTTATGTCCGGATATTCGAAAAATAAATGAGGTTCTGCCAGATTTTCATTAAAATGGATATATGCATTTTTAAATGTGTATTAGTTTAATTATGTGTCATTTTTGCATGATAAAGCTTGTAGGGTGTTTCCTAATGGAAGGGTTTCGTGATGGTGACCTCCTACGCTGATCATGTTCCGTGGATAGGAGCCTGACATTAAAACACAGGTTTGTAATTTTAAGCAACTTTCCCTTAACATAATAGTAATTAATAAATATTGGAAGATCAAGTCAATAACACATAAAGATAAGCAATTAAAGTACATGAAAATCAACAGAGTAAGGAAAGAGATTGATAGCACTGATGTATAGAGATACAATGGTTTAAAGGAAAAATCGTCTCTTTGTGTCTATTCATTTCTTTCGAGGTCAAATCCAACTTTGAAAATTATCTATTACCATTTTTTTTTCTTGGAGTATCTCTTACAACCTTTCCCATTTGACTTTTCAAGATACAAGCAATCCTACTTCTTAACTTGAGAATTTTGTAGACTTACACTGAGGCACAAAATTCCTAATTACATGGTTTCAATAAGTATATCACTCACACTTAACCTCTAACTAATGAACCTTTACAAAACTCAAGAATAAAAAAGGATTTGTCTTAAAAATACTATAATATTTTTCAAACTCTCACAAGAGTAAATTTACAAATGAAGCATAATGAAAACTTAGAGAATATTATAGAACTTAGAGACAGAAGTCTTCTAGGAAAGGAAAAAGATTTGCTTGAATGATCTGTATTGAAGTGAATACCATTTCCCTTTCACAGATGAGTTTGACACCAAAGAACATATTCAACAACTTATGCTCCAAGTCAGGTAGCTTGTTTTTTTAGCGTGTAGTCATTTTTAGTCAGAGACTTTAGAATTAAAGCAATTTGCTCTTTCAGTTTGTTGTCATTGTTTGTCAATGACTTCGGAATAGCAGCAGTTTGCTTTTTCTGTTTATTGTCACTATCTATCAATGACTTTAGAATTGCAGCAGCTTGCTCTTTCATATTGAAAAGTGATTTATGATAAGTTGTCATTATCAATGGTATAGAGGGCAACTTATTTATTTACTCTTTCAAGGATTCTCCTGTAATACCTCAAATAAATAAAATAAATTAATAATAATGTTAGTATTATATTTGGGAGAGCATGGATTAAAATGAAAACTTATGA
>JANHAO010008529.1:0-19172 GCA_026873985.1 Saraca asoca | reverse complement strand
AAAAACTTTAATTTTTATTATGATGACATAATTCATGCAATCATAGTTACACCCGTGCATAGCACGGGCTCACCGCTAGTTATATATATATTTCATAGTATTATAACTTTTTCTTTCAAAATATTCGTGCTTTTAATTCAATAGTGTATTTGACTTAATTTTTTCGTTTTTTTCCCTTTTTGACTTTTTACTTTGATGTACAGTAAGTTTTCCAATAGTGGCATTTTGTATAATTTATAAAGTTGTTGTTATTTTGTATCCGTGGCTCTCTCTTTTTCTATGATTGAAATGTCTTCAAAATTGAAAGCATAAATAACCATAATACATATTAAATTGTATAAATTTTCATCGATGATTTTTCCTTCAAAAAAGAGGATGGTTGGTTGAACATAAGTTTTAGTACAAGATTTTTGTTTGTGTTTGCTATGATTTTTGAAATTTTGTTGATTTATTAATTTTTGGACTTTTTTGACAATATCTTTGCTAATCTACTTTTATCAACAATATCTTTCTCGATTTCCATATCCTTTTGCTTCTTTTGATATTTTGATTTCAAATTTTAGATTTAGAAGATTTAATTTTTCATTCCCTTAATGCACCAATCCTTCCTTTCATTCCTTACTTTTATGGACAATATCTTTGTTGATATCTCGTATCTTTTTGCTTCTTTTAAAATCTTAATTTCAAATTTTAAATTTAGAACATTTGGTTTTTCATTCCTTTTTTGCACCAATCTTTCATTTCATTCCCTTTATTTTTGTTATAATATCGATCTTGATTGCCAAGGCTCACCATTTTTTCAATGATTTTTGAGTTTTTTTAAAAAAAGAAATAATTTGTTCACATAATTAGTTGATTATGATTTAATTTTTAATGGGAATGGACTAATAATTGGGAACAATGCTACCAAGTTCTTCTCTACATTGAATTTCTCTTGTCCTGAACTCAAGTAGGTATTTTGTTTTTCTTTACATTAAATTTCAATGTTAATTTTTCAATCTAGGTATATGAATTTGATTTTGTTTATATTCTATAGGATCAATCATTTGTTATAGAGTAAATTATTTTGACATCCCTTGTAATTTGTCTAAGTTAAGTGGACCTCCCTTTCATTTTCAAAATATACACGAACTCTTATTTATTTTAAAACACATTACACATAACTCCTATTTGATAATATGTCATTAGATTTGTCATTAAATGTCAAATTTAAGGCCCTAATACTTGAAATACCATTGTACTGTGCTTAAAAACAGATCTTCACTCTCCCAACCGTCTTCTTTTTTCAATCTTCCAATCATCTTCTTGTTTCTTCTTCTTCTTCTTTTTCTTTTTTAATAACTCGGAAATAGTGAGCCAACCTTTCACTTTTTCTTTTTTCTTTCTTTGACCATTTTTCTTGTTTCTTTTATTCTTGAGTTTATGTTTTTAATTTTTAACTTCAATTGTGTTATAAATTTGCAGATGTTCTCAGCTAGTGTCAACATAGAAGGCTTGATGCTTGTGAACAGAAGGTACAAATGTGGGCAATTATGCTTTATTAAAACTTCTAGATTTGATAAGAACAATAATAGGTTGTACCATGGGTGTAATTTTGACTGTGGATTTCATTCATGGGTTGCTAACATTAATAATGGTAAAGACTATTCAATAGATGGGAATATACAATTTATGGGAAAAATAGCAAAATTTTGTTGTGAGTATTGAAATTGTGCAATTAAAAGATGAGTTGAGGAAAATTTCTTCGAGAATGGAAGTGTTAGATGCAATTATTGGAACACTTGAGACCATTCTCAGTGGGGTGCTTTTGTTATGTTCTCTTCATTTTAGTGGTTGTTGTGTTAGTGAGAGTATGAAATATTTGTTCAAGGAAGATGAATAATTATTGTTTGTAATTTTACTTCACCAAATTGTATTACTGTTTTTTGATACAAAAAAATAGTGGTCTAAAACATCTAATTTCTGTGTACAAATATTAAAAAAAAAGAGTGGTCTAAAACATCAAATTTTGTGCATAAAATATTTTGTTCTATGTTCTCCTACTTCATGTAAATACTGATATACAAAACACCAAATTCACTTTTATAAATTTCCAAAATAAGTGAGCAAGGGTTATAGTGGATTTTCATTGTAGCAATTATTTACAGAAAATAACACAAAACCACAAAAGTTGTCCAAAATAATAGCAATTGTCTAAAAACTAGCGACATAAAACCATTAAAGTGGTTCAAAATATTCCCTAGTAGATGAACCATTCACCAGATAACCATTTCACTCACTTTGTCTTTGTCTACTTGGAATAGATGAACCTCTTATGGTAGATCTAGAAAAATGGGCAACACCAGTAGTAGTGGCCACCTTATTAAATGTGATAGTGAGGTTGACACTTTCTTGAGTTTCTATGAGGTTCACTTGTGGTATGTTCATTTCTCTTGAATACAAGTGATGTAAAAGGAGTTCAACATAAATATAAATTTTAGTAAAAAATTTACTTTACAAATAGACTTAATCTTTTAAGTTTGCAAGTACTTGTTTTGCTTTTTTGGCTAAATGTTGCTTCCTAGCTTTTGACTGAGCACTTTCAATTGTAGTAGCTCTCTTGTTGGCTACTCTTGACCTTGTTATAGGAGTTGAAGGAACATCACTCTACTTGGTTGATGTGGAAGCCGTAGCCTGCAAACATAAAATATAAAATATAAGGTAGCAAATTCAATGTTAAAAAATATGCATAAATTTCATTTTTATTATGAGAAATACCTTCTTGGTCCTTGGGCATTATGGTTGGACAGGGGCTCTTTGGCAGCCTCTTGAGTTATGACTTAGTTACTTACAATTGTTATACTTGACTATAATAGATCTCTTTGCCTTTAATGAGGTTGGCCCTTCATCCGTTTGCCTTCTCATGCTCTTTCTTAGTTGACCAATAAGCATTATCAATAGGGGGTGGCCATACCTCAACTTCTGTTAGTGTGTTAGGGTTAGGTAAATGGGTGACAATATATGAATATGTTTATTAGTACATTTGTGCATGGTAGAATTGATGGCAATAATCTTGTATATTCCCATGGTTATGTAGAATACAAACTGCAACATGCTTGCAAGGTAGTCCACTTATTTCCTTGCATTATAATTACACTTTTTATCATCCAAATACACCATAAATCTTGTGAATCCATCTCTAATCTCAAATTGGTTTCTTTTGACAACAAAGACCTTATGATAAGCATAATATTTTAATGTTTCATTAAGCTCATCCACAAATCTCTTGCCCACCTTATGACTCTATGTGCATCCTTGTACATATTTCCTAATGAAATTTCTTCATAATTTTACATGTTAGACCATCTACCAAACTTAGTATAGGTTTGTCTCTTAAGTTTAGTGATCCATGAATTGAGAGACTCATATACATTGTTGGTGATGTAAGGACTTTTTATACGATGATCAAAAGCATGCTTATTCCATTTTTTAATTGGAATGTCATTCAATGTTTTGTATGCATTATCATCAATTTTCTAAATTTTTTCCATGGCTTTCTTGATCATGAATGGGTTAAGAGCTATTACTACTATCCAAAAATAGTACCTTAGTATGACAAGTTGGTGTTTTGCCTTGAAATTGTGTAGCAAATGCTTTGAGCAATGTTTATGCCAAGCATGTGGCAAAAATTTCTTCATAACATCAAGTAGCCCCTAAAGGTGAATGGCCATAAAAATTTATGTTATGAATCATATAAATAGTCTACAATTTATGTTAATTTAAATAGAAAAATTAGTTTAAGTACCTTTTGTTTGTCACTTATAAAGGTGAGCTAGTTAGTTCTTTGTTAGGTTTTATAGTTTCATATAAACAGTCTACAAAATATCCCTAAAAGTCCTTAATCTCTTTCTCAGCCATCATAAACACAAATGGAAGTAGTTTATTATTTGCATCCATTGATACAGCTACTAGTGGAACCCTTCTAAAGGGTCCCTTTAAGTGGCACCCATCCAATCCAATGAAAGGTCTATACCCTTTTAGGAAACCTTGCTTGCATGCATCTAGATAAACAAAAAACCTTTTAAATGTTGGAAGTTTACTGAGGTTTATTCTAGGGTGGTAGTTAACTTTCACCACACTACTAGGATTGTGGTCCAATAACATTCTTCCATAGTTAGGAATTCTTTTGAAAGTCTTAACATGTTTTTCCTTAACTTTTTTATTGCCTTCTTCTTTGCTCAATACAACTACATCTGGTATGGTTGAACCCTATACTTGTTATTCAACTCATTATCCATAAGATTTTAGCTCATGTGGGGGTCAGTCTTAAAGAACTTTCTAGTCTTTGAACCATCCAAATGGATATGGCATTAGTCATTTGACCACTCTTAATGCATGTATGTTCACCTCTATATGATTTCACTATATATATATATATATATATTACCCTATCAAGTAATGGAAAGGCATGTATTCTGCACAGAAAACCTTCCCTTGCACATATACAGCAACCCTTGCCTTTTTGTTCTTCATTCTTATCACACCAAAATTCTCTTGTATGATAAAGTCTTGAACCTTTTAAATGCATTCACATCACCAAAAATGAGGTTGTCTTCAAGATAGACTCTTCCATTTTCTTGGTAGGTAAACACTTTTCCTCTAATGCTTTTGCTAGGATTAAGAACTTTTTCGTCATTTTTACTCCGATTGGCAGAACTGAAGTCACCATCCAACATAACTTCTAATTCCATCATTTTCTTCTTCTCCATCATTGTCATCTGAGATATCTTCCATATATTCTGACCCCATATACTCCATATTTTCACTGTTTGAGTCTATGTAAAGGAGGCCATCCTCCCTTGCCTCTGCATAATCATTATCATACAACAATTCCACATCTTCAATATCCAGTTCATCACTACTATCATCACTATTGTCATTTGATGGGTTAGATTGGGTAGGTCATTTTGGGCTTGTGGCATAAAAGTATAGGCTTGGGTTTATAGGGTTGGCTTGGGTAGGGCTTATGGCTTGGGATGGCCTTGGTTTATTGTTAGTTTATATGGGTTTGGGCTTCAGAAGAGGCATATTATTAACATTTGATACCATAGATTGTGATATAGGAGTAACCATGACCACATCAAAAATGCCAAAATAAATAGCATTATTACCAATATGCATAACAAACATATTCAACACATTATTGTTAGTTCTAATTACTACATACTGAGTGCTGGTATTTGGAACAAGACACCTAATACAATAAGTGCAACTAACTCCAAGTGGAATCTTGCACAAATAATTTGTCCAAGTCATCAATCAAATCCAAATAGTTATACCTATCAGGGTCCATACCATGTATAATGTGCTGGTTGTCCTTGAATCAGATGTATAAGGAGTAAAAATCATCCATTCTAATAGAAGGAGAAGCACCAACTACACAGGGTAAAAAAATATGAGTACTTGCACGCTCAAAATGTCAAACAACAATGGCATTAGAAAATACACAAAAATGGGTTAAAAAAATTATGAACACTTGCACACTCAGAATGTTAGATACCAACTGCATTGGAAAATAACAAAAAAAAAATGAACTAACATTGGAAAATACAGCTAAAAATATAAACTAGCATTGTAAAATACAAATAAAAACTTGATCAAACATAACAATGAAAGACAAATTCAAATGTTAGACACCAAATTAATCTATAAATTAGATGTAAATATACCACACTCAACCAATTTAATCCTTAAATTAAAAGCAAGACAAATTAGCAAAACGAAGAACAAATAACTATGAAGGAATCCTAATCAAACCTAACTATGAAGCAAAATGAAGAACAAAAAAAAAACTAAAAATAAATTGTACCTTAAGGACATGGTTCAGTGCTCCAAAGGCTAGGACACGACAAAGCAAATCAAAGTAATAGAGCATGGCAAAGAAAACTGAAGGAGCAAAGCAAGTTGAGGGCAAGGGTAAAGATCAGCTCTAAAATGAAGAGTTTTTAGTCAAAATTATATAAATAAAAGAATAATTTTATCATTTTGTAATTTACAATTAATAAATGAAAATAAAAATAAAAGCAACAAAAATTTGGGGTATATTCCTAATAGTTCTATCAAAATGGAGTAACATGTATATTTTGGAAGTGTAGGGGAGGTCCGTATAATTTAGGCAACCTATAGGGGAGGTTAAAGTAATTTACTTTTTATTTATATGCAATGATTTTGTGCACTTTGTTATACTATAGCTGATGGAGATATTTTATAAAATAACATGTTTTGTTTCTGTTATGAGTATTTTCCCATTTACTCGACTGACCAAGGTCCAATAAGAAGCGGATCCTAGTTGAAAAGGAGGCCTAGATCGCTTAATGATTAAGGTCGCTTAGTGGGATACCAGCTTGTTGCCTGCAGACTAAGGACACATGGCAAGGACGATTCACTAGCCCAGCTCACTAAGAAAGGCACTAGCTCGCTGAGCAGAGTGCAGTGCTTGGACTAACCTTTAGTAGACTTATCCTAGATGGATCCAATGACGAGACCAGTCCATGACGAGCAGGTCACCCAATGCAGACTCAGGTTGCTAATATAGCAAGCTAAGCACTAGTATGGAAGCTTAGTCATCAGTTGAGGGCACATATTCCCAACTGATAGCTTAACCTCCAAAATCGACACATCAGCCCTTGACAGTCCAACAATGATTGGCCTAGCATTTATTATCGACGCTAAGCATTTATTGCCTATTGCTTCAAAAATAATCATTTTGTTACTTGTCAAATTATACTTGTAACCTTTCCATCTTCTATAAATAAGGACAGGGGAACCTCTGTAAAATAGAGTGAGAAAACTGTATGTAGACACTCTACTGGAATAGTAATATAGCACTGTACCTTTGTTGAAATAAATAAAAAGCCTTCATAAAAAAGCTAATACAACTCAACGTGAATGTAGGGGCCAATTGGCTTTAGTCGAACTACGATAAAAGCTTCTAGTGTTTGCTATTCTCCTTCTCCTTCTCCTTCTTTCTTTCCCATTAGCTCACATTCTTAACTTGTAGTTTGGGCTAACACTGGACTTACACCTGTTGACCAGATTTTACCATCAACATTTTGTACTAGAAGGAGGGCCCCGACTGCATTCTTTTCATCTTTGACATACTATTGTGACTACAATGGCAAGAAGAAAAGCCATCAAAAGCATAAGAGCATCTATTGGCCAGCTTGAAGGTCAAACATAGTCTCAACGGGATTTTGTTGCCCCCACAACAGGTGTTGTAGTGAAGATGGCACCTCCCACTCCACACTAGCCTACCGCTCTTGAAGTTAATGGAGCCTAGACTTAGTACCAGCACCAAGAGGCTATTGAGAACACTATAAAGGAGTTAGCAGACATGGTCAGAGCGTTAGCCTAGGCCCAGGCATAGGGCGCGCAGAGGCAAATTGGAGTTATAATGCTAGAGTGGGGGCCGTAACAACCAGGGCCTTAACATGAAGAGCATATTAGATGAGAGCGCCAATATGCTGGCTCTATTCATTCATCAAACTTACAGCTAAGGTCAAAGGTCCATAGGGTTTGTGAGGACGAAAAAAATGATCAGTAGTGCGAGAGCTCGTTGAGAAGAAAGCTCCAATGAGACAAACTATAGGCATAGGTCAAACCGCCACTAACATGGTCATGAGCATAGCCAAAGATGCAAGACCTTAGATAATCACTCTCATGATCAGCGAGATGATAGAAACTGACGAACCACTAGTCATCGGTTTAAAACTCAGGACCCTGTGATTGAGGAGTTGCTTTAGAAGGTGAAGCAGCTAGAGAAAAGACTTGTAGCCCAAAGTAGCCAAGACTCTTATGAGGAAAAGATGCTATTCACTAAAGAGATTGAAACAAAACCCCTTTCTCATAGGTTCAAGGTCCCTAACATCCCACTGTATAATGGGGACAGCAATCTATATAGCCATTTGGACATGTTCAATGTCTAGATGGACCTCCAAACCTCTAGCCCATTGGTGAAATGCCAAGTCTTCCCAGCCACTCTCAGGGAGATACCGTGAACCTAGTTCAAGAGTCTCCTAGCTCATAGCATTCATAGTTGGGAGAAATGCTAAACGAGATTCCTTAACCAGTATAGGGCACTAAAGAGATAACTCGTCCCATCTTGCCATTTAGCGACAGTCTTCCAACATAAAGACTAATCACTTAAGGACTATATCGCCTGATTTCGACGTGAGGTCAGTAACGTGGAGAACCCATCAGATAAGAGTGTCTTTACAACTATCTTAGCCATATTTCACAAGGATGGTAAGCTATATAAGGATATATACAAGTCCCTGGTGAAAACTTTGGGTGAGTTTTACAAATGCACTGCCTAAGAGATTCGGTAGGAAGAAACCTTTGGCCCAAAGAAGCCCAATCAAAAGGAAAAAGTGAGTGGTTCCAATTGGGGCAAGAAGAAAGATGGTAGTAGGAGTAGTAGGGAGAGCCAGAAAGATGACATTGGAGGTCAGGCTGAAAAAGGCTAGAAATGGGTGGCCACAACATCAAGGTCGTTATGACAGTTACACTGTCCTGTTAGACACTCTTAATAGGATCTATGCGACTGAGAAGGACAATGAAGACTTTGGGAGACTGACACCCATAAAAGCTCCCCTCGGAATAAGAGATCAAAGTAAGTTTTGTGCTTACCACAATGAGATCAGGCACAACACCTCGGATTGTTAGGCGTTAAAAGATGCCATCAAGGACCTTATCAAGAAAAGTCACTTGAGGGATTATGTGGTGAGACCACCAGGATAGTGACCTCTATGTCCTCAACAACCAGGGTAGTGTCAGCAATAATAGACCCCAGAGCATAAGGAGATGCCTTCAGTGAGGACCATTTTCACTATTCATGATGGACCTCACATCGTTGGCACCTTGAATAGGTAGTGTGACCACTATGTGTGAGCAGCAGGCCTTGTCCTGCTTGCGAGTCATGTGGAATGTGAAAAGCTCACCAAGAAAGCTAGAGTAACCTCAGAAAGCATCACATTCATGGAAGAAGATGCACAAGGAGTCCATGCCCCTCATAATGACGTAATAGTCATCAGTGCCAAGATTGGCAACATTGATGTGAGGAGAATAATGATCGATACTAGCAACACTGTCAATGTGATGTATAAAGGATGCTTCAACTAGTTGGGTATAAGCACGAGCGAGTTAACTCCTTCCCCTGAGCTTCTCTATGGTTTCACAAGAGATGGAATTGTGCTAGTGGGTCAGATCAAACTACTGCTCATCTTGGGAGATCTAGACTGCCAAGCAGCTATTATGGTAGATTTTTTTATTATAGACTGCCCCTCAGCCTACAACATGATGCTGGGTTGACCCGCTATGAATGACCTGGACATGGTAGTGTCTACTAGGACACTTACTATTAAATTTCTAACCCTGAACGGAGTTGGATACATGTAGGGAGAGCAGCAAACCACCTGCCGCTGCTACAAGGAAGTAATTAGGCTCGGAACACAAGCCAAGAAGGTGCACGTGGTATGTGGAGGAGAGCCCTGAGCTATGAGCACCAAAGAGGTTAGCTATGACCTTGACCCTCGTGAGGTGAACATTGAACAAGCTACCGGTCTTGTTGAAGAGCTCGAGGAAGTGAAGGTCAGTGAAGCGGATATAGAAAGATGCTTTAAGTTGAGGAAGAGCTTACCACTTTACACGAAAGCATAGTTAGCTGAATTTCTCAAGGCCAATCTGGATGTCTTTGCCTAGAACCATGAAGATATGGTAGGCATTGACCCCGAAGTTATGTCACACAGGCTCAATATCAACCCTTAGTATAAGCCAGTTTCTTAGAAGAAAAGGCCAATAATTATCGAGCCTTATGCCGCATTGAAAGAAGAGGTGGATAAGCTGTTAGCAAATAAGTTTATTTGAGAAGCCTACTACCCCATTTAGGTTGCCAACCCTATCCTCATGAAGAAGAAAAATGGAAAGTAGAGGACATGCATATACTTCACTGACCTGAACAAGGCATGCTCAAAAGACAGCTTTCCTTTGTCGAGGATCGATCAACTTGTAGACATGATAACGGGACATAAACTCCTCAATTTCATAGATGCCTACTTGGGGTATAATCAAATCCCAATGGCCACCCAAGATGAAAAGTACACCTCGTTTATCACCGATTATGGGCTATACTATTTCAAGCTAATGCCCTTTGGGCTTAAAAATGCGAGAGCAACTTACCAGTGATTAGTAAACTTGATGTTCCAAGAGTAGATCGACAAAACAATAGAGGTGTATATGGAGGACATGGTGAAATCCAAGCAGCTTGCCAACCTTGTCCATGATATAGATAAAATGTTCCAGATTCTGAGGAAGTACCAAATGAAATTAAACCCACTTAAGTATGCATTCGGAGTCACCTAGGGAAAGTTCCTCAGCTTCATGGTAAATAGTAGAAGGACCGAAGCAAATCCAAAAAAGATTAAAACTCTCCTTGACATGCCATCCCCCACTGGAGCCAAAGATGTGCAGAGCTTGAATGGCCAAGTCACAATGCTTAGCAAGTTCATCTCGAAGGCAACAGACATATGCGTTCCCTTCTTTGATATCCTAAAGAAGGTGAAGAAGTTTGAATGGATGCAAAAATGCGAGGATGCCTTCTAAGAACTCAAACAGTATCTCAGATGAGCTCCACTCTTATCCAAACTAAAAGAAGGTAAGAAGTTGATCATGTACTTAGAGGTGTCCTAACACACACTTAGCACAGCCCTAATGTGGGAAGAGGGAGGAGCTCAACTCCCTATCTATTATGTAAGAAAGAGACTGCTGGACACTGAGGTGAGGTCTTACCCATGGAAAAGCTCATGTACTGCCTGGTCATGGCATTGAGGAAGCTACGACCCTACTTCCAAGCCCACAGCATAAAGGTTCTCACCCAGTTTTTGCTTAGGCAAGTCTTACAAAAGATAAACGCTTCAGGTCAGTTGCTTAAATAGGCAACTAAGCTCACCCAACTTGACATCAAATATAAACCTAGACTAACAAGGCTGACTTCATTGTGAAATTCAAGGGGCCCATGCAAGAGAAGTTAAAACTTCAGAAGTCCCGTGGTGGGAACTATACATGGATGGGTCATCGAGCAATCAAAAGACCAAAGCAGAAGTACTCCTCATTAGCCTAGAGGGACATAAAATCCTCTATGCTTTGAGGTTTAGTTTCCAGGCTACCAATAATGAGACCGAGTATGAAGCATCGCTAGCCGGGCTATGGTTGGCCAAGGAACTACGAGCTGAAAGGTTAAAGATCTTTAGTGATTCATAGCTCGAAGTTTACCACATGAGGGTTAAATATCAAACCTAAGGGTCCAAGATAACCAAATATCTCCAAAAAGTCCAAGAATAGTTAAATTCTTTCTAGTAATACGAAGTCAACCAGGTACTGCGAGCTCAAAATGTGCATATTGATGCCTTAGCTTGCCTGGCTACAATAGAAGATGCTAACTTCTTGGGGACACTCCCAGTTATAACCTTTTCATCCCTAGGTATTGAGCAAAATGATGCTGTGATGATGATTGCTAAAGCACCAGGCTCTTGGATGTATCCAATCCTGGATTATTTACAAGATGGCAAGCTACTAAAGGATAAGCTCAAGGTGTGACAACTATGAGCTCGGGCAGCCAGATACTGCATCCATGATGACATGTTGTATAAAAGAGGGTTCTTAACCCTTCTTTTGAGATGCATCGATGGTAGCGATTGTGATATCATCCTAGAGGAAATCCATGCGGGACATTATGGAAACCATGCTAGAGGGCTATCTCTTGATCAAAAAGCTCTTCGATAAGACACTATTAACCTCGTAAGAAGGTGTGATAAATGTTAAAGGTTCGTAAAGATCCCACGAGCTCTGCCTGCCTACCTATGATAGATGATCAGCCCATGGCCTTTACGATCTGGGGTATGGACCTAATTGGACCATTACCAACAACTTATGGCAATTGCAAACATGCAGTAGTGGTCATAGATTACTTCACCAAGTAGGTAGAGGCGAAAGAGCTCACTGAGATCTCACCTGTAAAGATCAAAAGGTTCATGTGAAGTAACATTATTTATAGGTTTGGAGTCCCTCAGTAGATTATAATTGATAATAGGACCCAATTTAATAGCAAGCAGTTCATCAAGTTTTACAATGATATGAAAATCACAAAAAGCTTCTCAATTGTAGATCATTCGCAGGCTAATGGGCAAGTTAAAGCTATCAACAAGATTATCAAATGGATCTTGAAGGCAAAGTTGGAGGCCAAGAAGGGAGCATGGGTGGATGAACTACCAAAGGTGTTGTGGGCTTATAGAACCACAATATGCACCGTCACAGGAGAAACCCCCTTCTTGATGGTATATGGGTGCAAAGCAATAATTCTTGCAAAACTTGAGGTGGCATATCAACAAAAAGTTACTTTTAATCCAAAAGATAATGGCCAACTACTCACTGCGAATCTAGATCTTGCAGAAGAAATGTGGGAGAAAGCTGCCTCAGAATTATAACCTACCAATAGTATAACCAAAAAGTGCGAGCTCAAAGTTTTAAGCCTGGCGATCTCATCCTGCATCTTATCCTTCTGG
Organism: Saraca asoca; assembly: GCA_026873985.1. Taxonomy (NCBI): domain Eukaryota; kingdom Viridiplantae; phylum Streptophyta; class Magnoliopsida; order Fabales; family Fabaceae; genus Saraca; species Saraca asoca. The sequence goes on along the minus strand of JANHAO010008529.1, from coordinate 6,576 downwards.
GAGTGCATAAAGCTGGCGAAGGGACCCTAGGATCGAACTGGGAAGGCCCTTACATAATCAAGAGAGTTATTGGTGATAGGGCTTATCATTTGGCAGATATGGAAGAGATAAAATTTCCCCAAGCTTGGAATGCTGAACATTTTCACCAATATTATCAGTAAAGCCCCCATTGTTTGTAAAGATTAGTAAGCATAACTATTCATGCAATTGTTTGAATTTTTATGTATATAAAATGAAGGCTTCAATAAACTTCTACATGATAAGTGATGTATTATGTTAAGAGTGTTTGTTAAAGTGATTCATCAAGTTTTCACTTTCACACCAAAGTTTATCATCTCGCATATTCAAATACGAAAATTAAAGAAAAGCAAGTAAAAGTTCTTTTGATCCTTGGCAGAATAAGTTCATACAAAGTTTAAGAGTTACATGCAAAATTCAAAAGGAAAGCATAAATACAAGGCTCATAGCCTAAGGAGTTGGAGTATCAGGAATTAGACACTTTTGAGGCTAGACACCTGGGAGGGGAGCATCAGGATCATCCACCACTGGAGCACCAATAACTTTAGCAATCTAGGCATCACTTTCCCCTTGGGTAGTGCCTCCAACAGGAAAAGCTTCAATGATAGAGTCCACTTCCTTCCTAGAAAAGTCAGTCTAAGCAGCCCTCCGCTTGTAACGTTTAATAGCCTCAATGACTTGCTGGCTAAAAGAGACATCCAACTTTGGGTGTTGCTCCTACAGAGTGTAAAAGAAGGCAACACAAGTCTTAGTTTTCACCTTCTTTACCAATGAAGCGGTCTCCACCCTAACCTTGGTGACCTTTTCCTTTGTGAGAGTGATCTCTTGCTTGATTGTCTGCAACTCCTTTTCAATGGCCTTAGCTCACTGCTCTGCTATTTTAGCCAATTGCTCCACAGATCCAGCCCGCTGCTCTACGACTTAAGCCAACCTTGTTGCTAGCCCGACTTAATGAATGGATAGCTCTAAGTTAATTTTTGCCTTGGCCAGGTCATTGTTTGTTAGGCTAAGATTCACTACAGCGGCCTCACAATCTATTTCTATGTGGGATAAGGCAGCCTCAGCATTCTTAACCTTCTCTTTCAAATCTAGCACCTTGGCAGAGGCAGTAGCCAACTTCCTCTCAAGGTCCTCCTTCTCCTTATCTTGGGCTAGGAGCACTTTATCTATTTTCATCATAGTAAGCAAACCCTAACAAGTCAAAGCCAAGTTAGATTACGGAACAAGCAAAAAAATTGAAGTGAAAAGACTTCACTTACCACCAGGTTATAGGGAGTTGCATAGCCTACCAGTCTCCCAAGGGTAAACTCCTCGGCCTCCAACACTTGAATCCTATCACAAGAACCTAAAATCGTATCGATATTATCGACGAGAACCTCAATGTACTCCCTTATCTTAGAGGTTGATTCAGCAGGTAGCTCCACGACCTTAGCCTTTGATGCAGCTCATTTTTTAGGAGTAACCTTTTTCTTCCCTTTCTCCACCCTTTGTCTTTTGGTAGAAGGCTCGGGAGGGGTAGCGACTTTAATTTTGACTATCACCTCAGGCTGAGGGGCAGAAGTTGTCTCTTATGAAGGTGCCATCACCGAAACCAAGGGTTAACTTTCAGTAGTGGGGGCTACGATCATATTGAGGTCCGGAGAGATCTCATTGTCATTGGACAGTGGTGACCTTAGAATGAGCTTTAACATCCTATCATAATTTGCAAAGTTAGCTGGGCGAATGCCTATGTCCTTGGTAACTTCAATGCCTTTGGCTAAGGCAAGCTTGTGGAAGCAAAGGAGGTCCTCATCAAAACAAAAGTCATTTTTGAGATCGTTTGAGGCAGCAAACCAATCTAAGACCCTTAGCTCTTCAGCTTATAGAGTTAGCTTCCTACTAGTCCTATTTGCAAAATAAGACAAGCTAGAATTAGAAGTAGATGAGAATAAACTATTAAGCTTGTGACTCTAAGCTCGCTTACAAGGAGTAACAACAAATCAAAGTTTTCGAGATCGCGCATGGAGGGGCACGAGATGTAAAACCAATGGGTTCTGTAATGCTCCACAATAAATTTCCCTTTGGCATCCCCTTGTGGCAGGATCTTCTTATGTGCTATTGGCCAAGCCGTGAGGTAATAGAGTCTGTCTGATGTGCTCGTGCACTTAAGGTTAAACAAGTAGCATAGAGCTTCAACTGAAGGTGGTGGAAAACCATTGCCTAAGTAAATCAGTGCCAGGGAAATGAGTTGGGTGTAAGAGTTGGGAGTAAGCTGAGTTAGGCTAAGTCTCATGTTGTTTAGGAAATTGACAATAAAGGGATGTATTAGGAACCTAAGCCTTGCAACAAGGTGTAGGAAACTGATAGCAATGAACCCCATAGGTGGATAGGCTGCATAGTCATCTGGAGAGGGTATCATAAGGTTGCATCCTCTAGGGAGCCGATATGTCTAGACTATGGACTAAAGCTCATGAAAATGAACGGATGAAACATACAGACTGAACACGTGATGACTAGGTTGTGAGCCTGTAGTAACCTTCTAGACCCTAACAGGATTATGACGAATGGTAAAATCCCTAGCAACCTCTTCACTCCTTGAGGTCTCTTCATCAGGACGTCATGCTAGCCTCACATTCTGGGCCAAGGAGACGAGTTTGTCATCTTCATTCCTATTTTGGTGGTGGCAGCATCCATGACCTGCACCCATCTATAAAAAGGAAAAAGATAGATTAGGTCACTACACCCAAGCCCTACCTAAACCCTAAAACAAAGGCTAATAGCTTCTTATACGGTAGGCCATGAACACCCCAAACCACCTAATTATGACCCAGACTCTAGCAGACAAGGAAAAAGTCTACGATTGAATCATGAAATCCAAATAGTAGATGCCAAATTCAAAATGGTGATTAGAAAACCAAGAGTCCATTAATGAAATTAACCAAATAAAACCAAACCAGACAAAAAGGAAAATCTGCAAACAATCAACCTCAACTGGCTAATGCTCTCATCCCACAATCAATGGCAGACAAACTTCAAACTACAGAGCAGAAAAATCTTGAAACGATAAAGTGAAGGAAGGCTTTTCTTAGCTAATTGAAGCAAAAAATCTGAGATCGAGCACGAGGATGCTTTTCAATGAGCAAGAATCAAGATGATGCTGGTGATAGTGGAGGATAGAATGCAATTGTAGTAGTTACTATAGGAAATGTGCAGAGAGAATTCTAAAGCTTCAAGTTTCAAATGACAAATGAGCGAGAAAAAAGAAGCCCTTTCTGCTTGCAAGGCATGCAGCATCACCGTTGGATCTAGAAACCCATCAACTACCCATGATCTAACAATTCAGTAAATGCCAACAGTTGACTGACAGTAGTAGAGCGCACACGTGTCAAAGGTAAGAGTAATCATGACGACCTAGCTGTGGGAAACTGAACAGTCACTTGCAAAGCTAGCAGAAGCATGCCAAATGGCTCGTGGAATTGCAGATTGCATGCTACAGGTTATGACTTCAAACACTCAAACCTCGCATCCAAGGGGTGCTAGCCATGCACCAAACCCTTGTGCAAGCCACATCCAAGAAGTGCCTTAAGCACCAAACTCTTGCACAGACAACTCAAACCTCATGTCCAAAAAGTGTTAGCCACACACCAAACTCTTACGTGAGCCATGTCCAAGAAGTGTGTGAAGCACTAAACTCTTATGCATGCAATATTGAGATCACATCCAAGAAGTGCCATTAGCACCAAACTCTTGCATGGATTGAGGTGTTTCCATGTAGCCAGTTAAGATCTCGTGTCTAAGAAGTGCTTAAGCACCAAACTTTTGCATGAGCTAAGATGTGTCTATACGAACTATGTAGACATCCCATCTCAGATTAGCAAATACACTTAAGCACTCCGGTGCCCAGACTCATGGTTAACTAAAGGCACATTGATGCCAATTTCGTTGCCAACTAGAGCAAAATAATACGACTAACTAGTCATACAATATGGCACATATCCTTTTATCACAATTTATTGACTAGAGTCCTTTCACTTTAGCTCCACTAACATTTTGAAGTCGATTGACTCAATGAACACTCATTTTATTTAACAGTTACTGAGTTATGATTTACAAGAATTAATGAGGCTAGTTGCAACCTGCCAGGTCACTATTATGGCACACTCAGAAAAAATGATAAAAGACAAAGTTTCATTACAAAACCTCTTTCAAAGAGGTAAAACTACATAAAGGATTGAGAATACAAGATGAAACAAGCCTATAACTGACTAAGGAAAGGCTAAATGCTAGCGAGCTTGCAGTTATAATGTGCAGAAGGAACTGCTCCAACTCTACCTTTGCCTAATCTAAAGCAAGGAAAACAATGTCAGGTGCAGGCAGAGAGGCTACATAAGTTTTCCCTGGTCCTCTTAAGTGAAAAAAGCATCCTTCAGCTTCATCAAGTTACTTGGAGGCACAGAGACACTTGGCACCACCGGACATGAGGACAACGGAACCCGATTGAGAGGACTGAGCCATGACAAGTCGTAACACTAGTGAGCAAACTAGATAGTTCCAGCTCCTCTGCACCAGCCTCCTCTAAAACTGGAAGCTCCTCCCTCCATCCTGCAACTCCTAGTTGTAGCCAAAAATCAAGCAATTAGCTTGCCAAAGGACAAAAGAACAAAAAAGAAGGAGCCAAACTTATTAGCTCCCAAAGGAGGTTACAGACAAGTTCCTACAGTTCCCTGAGGAAGAATACCCTATGAAAACCACGTGCAGTGAACCATTCATGCCCTACAGTCTCATGCAGTGAACCATACATGCCTCAAAACATAAACATGGAGGCCAAAGCCTCAGAAGTATGAGAGGATCATCCAATGCACTCATCGGGCTACTTTGTGAAGAAAGAGAGACAACTTCTCATGCCTTATATAGATGAGCTTGGCTTCACCAAAGAATCTGGAGAATATCAAATTATACCAAATCAAATGGTCTGTAATAAAATAAAACTATCATGCCAACAATTAGAGAGCATCCATGATGGGAGGCACAACTTGGTATAGATGAAATGAGAGACTGAGACTCGAGATGACAACATGGTAGGCTAGAAGTAGACTTTTGACTATATGGTGAACTATAGGTGAAAGACTTGATAATGTTGTAGACTGCGAGCAAGGACTTTACTAGTAGAGTACAACTCTCGGTTCACAGAGTGAACTAAGAGTTGAGGGGCTTGATGTTATGAGTATTTTTTGGTTTACTTGAAATAGATTGACCAAGGCCCAATAAAAAACAGAGCCCAGCTGAAAAGGAGGCCTAGATCGCTTAATGATTAAGGTCACTTAGCGGGATACCAGCTTGCTACCCACGGACTAAGGACGTATGGTGAGGACGATGCACCAGCCCAACTCGCTAAGGAAGGCACCAACTCACTGAGCAGAGTACAGTGCCCGAACCAACCTTCAACAGACTTATCCTAGATAGATCCAGCGACGAGGCCAGTCCATAATGAGCAGGTTGCCCAATGTAGACCCAAGTCGCTAAGATAGTGAGTTAAGCACCAGGTTGAAAGCCTAGTCATCAGCTAAGGGCACATATTCCTAACTAACAACTTAGCCTCTAGAACCAATACATCAGCCCCCAATAGTTCAAAAATAATTTACCTAGCATTTATTATTAGATGCTAAGCATTTATTGCCCGATGCGACAAAAATAATCATTTTGTTACTTATCAAATTACACTTGTAAACTTCCCATCTTCTATAAATAGGGAGGGGAACCTTTGTAAAATAGAGTGAGAAAATTGTATGTAGACACTTTGCTGAAATAGCAACATAGCATTGTACCTCCATTAAACTAAACGAAAAACCTTTATAAAAAAGCTAATATAACTCAACATGGACGTAGGGGCCAATTGGCTTTTGCCGAACCACGATAAAAGCTTCTGGTGTTTGCTGTTCTTCTTTTTCTTCTCCTTCTTTCTTTCCCATTAGCTCACATTCTCAGCTTGCAGTTTGGGATAACACTAGACTTACATTTGTTGATTAGATTTTACTATGAACAGTTTCAAAAGCCATTTATTAAAAAATGAATTATCTTAGGTAACTACAAAGTTTTAAAGGTTTGGTGACAATAATGTATGAAATTTAAACCTTCTACCTAATTTATGATTCTTCTAACCTATAGAAATGACTTTAATTATGTACTTAATAATTTGAATTTCATGATTGATAATTAATTTCTTAATATTCGATTTATATTACTGTTGACGTTGGAATTTGGCTCATGCAGAGAGCTCAAGATTCTGGCCAACGGGAGGAGTTCAGGGATCTAATGCTACTTTCAAAGTGTAGAAGAAGGTAGACTGAGAGGAAGAAGGGATGGAGAGACAGCGTATTTAACGTGGTTCGGCTAAATCTGGACAGTACCAGACCCTACGTACATGGTAGATATTTTATTATTATATTAAGAAATGATTTTAGCAGAGTTTCTACTTATAAAGTTTGGCCTCCTCTCCTCTTCTAATAATGCAATCCTATTTATAGAGGAAGGAGGAGTTACATGCATTAATTACAAGCTACAGTTGTGTTACATCAAGAT
>JANHAO010008528.1:0-19158 GCA_026873985.1 Saraca asoca | reverse complement strand
TATTGTAAAAGAAATGTTTTTGCCAACAGAATATATGTGTTGCTTATGGATTAGAATTTGGCAACACTTAAAAAAGTGTTGTCTAAAATTAGAAACAAAGGTAACAGTTAAAAAAACTGTTGCCTATTCTATTATTAGGCAACGGTCTTTAAATGTTGTCGGATTTAGTGTTTCCTAAAGGCAAAAAAGTTGTAGTGGTACTTTTGAGTGCTTCTTGGCGCTGACGCAAGGCCTGCATGCCACCAGCCTCTGGAAGGGCGGAAAAGGTACTTGCTAGGACTAGGTATTCTTCTACGGGTATGTCTCGTCGCTATTCTTCATGATTGCCTAGTTAGCCAGCGGCAACACTTAAGCTTTTGGTCACTCTTCCCCTTGCCATTGTGTTCGATCAATAAGAGATGCAAAAGCAGTTTGGTCCCACCGGGCGTGCCAAATGTTGATAGTCAATTTTCATAATCGATCAACCAGAGGTTTTGATAACCAAACTGATGTCAGATTGCATAAAGTATGACAAAAAAAGAAAAAGATTCAAAGGAAGGGAAAAGAGATCAAAGAGAAATTTTTATTGTGGTTCAGCCAAAGTCCAAACGACCCCTATATCCACAGTGATTGTATTTGCTTCTTCAGTATTTTCTTGCTATACAGACATACATGAGAGAATATTTCAATAGAGTTTCTATATTTTTCTTTCTTATCTTTTATGTGGTTATCCCATCCCATTTATATATGCTGGGAGGGTTGCAAATTGTAATTTATCAATGCAAGGCTATAATTACATTTGTACTAATCATTAAATGCTAAACACCAAGCAATAAATGTTAGATAAATCATTGTAGGATTTTAGGGGCTGTTTTGTGGGTTGGTAGAGTACTTAGACTATATCTATCAGACGTTAGTTGTTTCCCTCAATGCAGAGGAGAGCTCACTGTTGCTTCCGTTGATCAAGGACTACAAGCTTGCATCATGCAATCTATCACACGACCCCCAGCGACCTTTATTCAAGTTAGGCCATGCCTTTTGCCTTGACTCCTAATTTTCTGGGCTCTGGCTGACCTTCTTCACTTTATCCGAGGAATATCCACATCACATATAATGTCCAGAAGCCAAGTCCTAGGTAGTTTCCACATAGCTACTCAGAACCTAATCCCTACTAAAATGTCAAATGAGCATTCTTAAATCACATATATTAACTCAACAATGAGTCCAAACACAGTAGAAACAAACAAAAAAGGAAATACCAAAATTACATTTATCAAGGATCAACTATCAATCAAGCAGTGAATCACGAAAAAGAAACAAAACTGCATCTGGGTTAGAATGGCATACCAGAGTTAACGGTGTAAAGTGTCAAAAGCTGCATTTGGAATGAAGCACAACAAAAGAAACACACGGTAAGCTTATCAGAATGAAGTATGGCATTGAAGAATATAAGCACAAGAAAGAAGCAAGGCAGATAGAACATAAAATAGGCAAGCCAAACCAAAGCACTGCAGAGAAAACATAACATGGACACCAAAATGAAGCAAGCAAAGAAAACACAAAATAGATGCATTGGAATGAAGTAGGGTGGATGAATCACAAAAACAGACACCAAAACAAAACAAAGGAGGGAAGACAAAGTATAAAATGCTAATCAGTGATATAAAAGACATAACTAGGTGTAGAGTAACAAAATTAATAGGAGAAATCATGTATTCTTCAATCAAAATATAAATCAAAACAAAAAAAAATGGCAATAAAATTACTTGCTAGTGCATTTTGTAAAAATAAAGATGAGTGAGCTCAAGAATTGTGAGTTTAAGGGTTTGGTTGATGGAAGCTTATAAAGACTTTGATTGCACAATGAAGCTGAGAGGAGAGATGATGGAAGCTTCAATGACAGTGAAAGCTTCAGCGACCGAAGTGATGGTGAAAGCTTCAAAGTGTAACCTCTCATATTTTTTTCTTCGACGAGAGTACTAGAGTGAATGGCTAAAGAGACTAATACTTTTTTTCTATTTATTTTGGGCCTGTCACTAAAATTATTAAATTGTGTGACAGATGAATAATAAACATTACAATTACTCACCTTATATATATATATATATATATATTATACTGCGGTCAAACAATCCCAACTAATATCATATTTTTGTGATGTTTCTTTTAACTACTGTAAAGTAACTACAACAATTTAACCATATTTTTTAGTGTTTGTATATTTTAGGGTCAAATTTTCAATTTTGATATTAAAGTTATTGCTTCCTTTGAATATTTCCCTTTTTTAAGTGTACGTGTTTGAATTCAAAACGTTAACTATGTGTTATTTTTACAAATAGAAAAGAAATTGTTATCTTGTACTTAGAATTGGACATGCACTTACTTGAAATTGTTATATATTATTAAATAACTGACAATTTGACTATTGGGTAAGAATCAGGTTCTCTCGGGAAAACGTCAATCCCAGGGCAAATTCCTAACACGAGTACACAAAAAAGGCACCAATAACTATTCCCGCGTGGTTGACATTTTCAACCAAGCTCTACAGAGAACTGAAAGAAAAAAGATTCCTTTTTTTTTTTCTTAATTTGTGACATTATTTATTAAAATTGATGTAATTGTATTTTCATTGGTGTCACACTTAAAAATAAAGTCAAGTATTTCATTTTTTTTATTTTTATATTATCTAATTACATTATTAAAAAATATGAGACATATCATAATAAAAATATAATTATATTATTAATATATAAAATATAAATTTTAATTATAAATTAAAATTAATTTTATTTAAATTATGTTATGTATATGACATGGAAAGAAAATTTGTAAAATATATGATGTACACGATTAAAGTACTGTGAAAAAACAGCAGCATAGTGTCAAAACTTGCAGAGCCACGGGCTTGACCATCCAGATTCAATGGACAAAGCAACTTTTCAATTTATGATTGAAGTGGCGCAGAGCCATGAAATGGATACGACAATGCAAACAATTCATAATCCCAGACTTTCTCTTTCGTTTGTGCCTATTTTTCCTGCCCTTATATAAACCCTCAAAACTAGTCTTAAACCATGCATGCAAAATGAAACAAATATTAAAAAGTTAAAATCATGGATGAAGGAGGATCTAGGGGAAAGGCCAAGGATGACGGTGGAGAAGTGAAGTACCGAGGCGTGCGGAGGCGGCCGCGGGGGAAATTTGCGGCGGAGATTCGCGACTCCACGAGGCAGGGCCAACAGGTGTGGCTGGGAACCTTTAACACGGCGGAGGAAGCGGCTTGCGCCTATGACCGAGCTGCTTACAAAATAAGAGGTCCGTTCGCAATCCTGAATTTCCCCGACGAGTATCCTTTGTCCGCCGGTGGTTCTGCTTCTGCTTCTCACTTCTGGGCCGGTTCTTTGGCATCTCACTCCTCCACTGGTTCTTTGTCGTCATCTTCTTCTTGGCCTGGGAATGTGAGTGGGAGAAGAGAAGTGATTGTGTTTGAGTACCTGGATGACAACGTGTTGGAGAAACTCCTCGATACTGAAGTGAAAAAGAAGGGAATGTGAAGATTATACACTCATCAGGGATTGAAAATCCTTTCCGTAACCCTAATTGCGGATACATTATAAAAGAAATTTAAGTTACTGTAATGGTACCGCAACAATCTTTCGTGTTGCTCTATCAGTCCTTTTTCTCATGATTTTCTGCAGCTTTTTTTTAATAAAATATTAGTTCTATGTAAAATGGCAAAACATCTGCTACAGATGTTAAGCAAACCTCATAGAAGATTTTCTCTATAAATTTGGATTACTCTGGTAACCAATACAGTAGTACTTATTCCCAGAGAAGGAAGAAAGATCATATTATGTTGTCATTTGAGTGCTTAAAGTACTTAATTTTGATGCCAATGAAATTTGATAGCTAGGATTCTAGATTCAGATTTAGAGTATAGTAAAATCTCTATAAATTAATAACATTGGTAACATAGAAATTTTATTAATTTAAAAATGTATTAATTAATCGATACATTAATAATTTATTAATTTATCGAGTGTATTTACAATTCAAAGTAATATTCATTTAATTAACTAAGAATTTATTTTAATTTATAAAAATATAAATTATTTTATTAATAAAAAGAGGCTAAAAGTCTAAGAAATATAAATCAATTCATATCTACTTGATATGCAAGTATAATTTAATTGTATTAATGCCTTCAATATAACTGATATTATTTTTCTATTAATAAGAGGTCAAAAAGATTAAAGAAAATTAAACGATACATCTCGACTTTCATTTTATTAAATGCATACAATAAATCAAACTAACAATATTATGTATGTAAACAACCAAGAAGTCTTCTTATATAATAAACAAACACAATGTCTTCTCATATCTAATTGTTAAAATATAGCTTCTTATGTTCATAAATCAACCATGACTAATCAAATATATAAAGCATTATGTGAGTATGGTAGAGAGCATCCCACATGCACTCAAAAAGAATTCCAGCAATGGATTTCTGAAAATTTTGACTTAACAGTTAGCCAAGGTACAATATCAAATATATTTTAGTGATCATTAGAGTATCTCTTAATTGATGTAGAAAAAAGTAGTCAGCCTAAGCGACACAAACCATCAAAGTTTCTAGACATGGAAAAAGTTGTTTATGAGTAATTTCTTCAATACTAGGATCGTATAAATATAATAGGCGAGCTAATTTTGAAAAAGGTAAAAGAGACTATGAAAATATTAAACCCTGAAGATACTTCAAAATTCAACTTATCTAAAGACTGGCTTAAGAAGTTCAAGTTAAGACATGGAATTAAATCATTTTGATGTTTTTGGGAAAGTGGGTCAGTTGATATATATGACATGGAGAAGAAATTGGAGTTTATAAGAGAAAAAATAGATCAATTTGCCATGAAAGATGTTTTTAATATGAATGAAATAGAATTGTTTTATAGGTTGCAACCTAATCACTCTCTTGTAACAAAGCAACTTGAAGGGAAAAAAAAAAAGACAAAGAAAGGCTTACAATTATTGATTGTTGTAATGAAGATGGCTCAAAGAAATTTCTCTATAGATCATTGGATAGTATGCAAAATCACATTGTTTCAAGAAAATAAACATGAATTCTTTGAACAGTTAATATCGTGCCAACAAAAGATCATGGATGATAGCAATGTTTTTTGAGGAATATGTTCGATGGCTTGACAATAAAATGCGAGGAAGAAAAATTCTCTTGGTGATAGATAATTGTCCAATCCATTTAAAGAATATTAAAGAATTACAAAATGTTGAGTTATACTTTTTGCCACCCAACATGACATCAAAAATCCAACCATATGATACAGAGATATTAAGAAATTTCAAGATGCATTATTGTGTAGAGGATTTTATTGTAAGCTTTTGAAGGGCTATGAATTGGGGCAAAGCAATATGGAAAAAGATAAATATTTTGGATGTAATTAATTTTGTATTCTCATATTGGACAACAAATGTTCATGCAAAGACAATAGTAAATTGTCTTCGACATTACAAAATTTGTTCTGTAGAAGAAATGGCCTTAAAGAACTTAAATGATCCTTTAGATGAAAAAGATATTGATGAACTTGAGACAATAATCAATAATTTGAGTTACAGTAAAAAAATGAATGTAAATTACTAATTGAATTATTCTAGTGAAAAAGAAACAAGTTCAAAGATTTGAAGTTTAGAAGAAATTGTTGCTAGTATAATTGAAAATCATGCTGATGATAAAGATGAGGATGATATAATAGTTTTAGAGTTTGTTACACAAAATGAAACAGAATGCAGTCAAAGCATTAATAACTCTTTATAATTTTTTATTATAATATGACAATTCAACTCTAGAGCTTTTAGACGCAATAAGAAAAATTAAGGATGAGATTTAATTAGATTTAAATTTTAATAAACAAACAAATAACAATAGACTCATATTTTAGGAAAATATGATATGTAATTTTAGTGAATTATTAATTTATGATATGAATGGAATCAAGGGGTTATGTAAGGTTATCAAATATTAATTTATAAAGATTTTAATTTATTTGACTGAATGCTATGTAAATAAATATTATTGTTGTTCTTTAATCGACAACAAAGGACTGAGTTCATTGGTCAAGGGTAGTGTTTTTGTCACTTTGTTTGTTTTGTTTTGTTTTGGCCAACACAACTACAGGAGGTTTGGACTTTGTTTCTGCGTTTATACGTGATGTATGTACCAGTTAGAGGACTTTAATGTCTAAAGAATAATGTTATGACTTTGATGAAGTTTTTTTTCTCCCCCAACGAGCTACCTTTGGAGTAGGATTTGTCGCGGAAAAAATTATGTATGCGCTCTTTATTGAAAATTGTAATTTTATATAAAAATTAAAAAATTATTTTTTGCAATTTTGAATGATGTATTAGGATTTTGAACTAAATTTTATTTTTATAAAATAAAATAATTTCATATTTATATTTTTATTATATTCAAATTTGAATTTTGATGAGATAAGATTATGATTAAATTAAATATATTTTATTATTTAATATTGTAATTATGTTTGAATTTTAATGATATGAATTTTTACATATAAATATTTGTATTATACAAGATTTGTTCGAGAGTATATGAGAATTAGTCTTTTTAATCTGGAGAGGTTAATTTAGATACCACAATTTACTTTTACTTTTTAATGAAATTATTTATACTGAGAGCAAAAATATATATATCATTAGTGAGAAAATGTACTATCAATTAAAGAAAGGTTATGTGGTATTTGGATATATTTGAGATTTGAGTTTGAAAGTAATTAAATATTTCAAATTGTCTATTGTATTCTTTAGTGAATTTTGTTTACCATTTCACTTGGGAGTAGACTACAAATTGAAGTATGTTAAATATTTGTATTTTATAATTTTATACTTCTTTGATCTTGATCTTTGTCTATACCTTTTTGCTTCTAAATTTCTCAATATCAAGAAATTGTAACTTTTTTTGTATTTATTAGGCACAAAATTTGTACACACATATAACTTTTTATGAAAAATTACAAAGTTTTATATAAAAATTAAAAATTTTATGATTTTTATGGAAAATTTTTATAAAAATCCATAAATTTTCAAATTCGTACCGAATCATTATCCACCTTCCTTTCATATCCCTTTTGATAAAAAACCATTGTATTTTTCAACGATTGGAGCCTAAATTTCAATTAAAGACACCATATAAGATTATTTCACGTCATATATGTCACATCTGTGAAATTAAATATTTGAGCACATGGATTATGTATAGTAACCCATGTACTCATCAACTTAAATAAAACTCAATTTTAAATAAATTGAATGTAAACACTTTTATTCAAAATTAGAACAAAGGAAATTTCAAAATGGAAATAAGTTGTTGAAATATAAACAAACTCCTTTAAAAATAGAAAACATAGACTCATGACATAATATGGTCGGTTTGATTAACTATTAGCATTCTTTATCATGATACTAAAGTAAGGCTTTTGCCTCTAATGAATAGAAGTGAATCTTGCCTGATTAGAGTTCTCTTATAATTCTATCCCTAAAAATAATAAATACAAAGAGAGTGAAAATAACCAGAGTACTCATTGCAATTAAGATTTTTATCTTTTTTGGATAGAAACCATTTTACTCATAAAAGCATGTATAAAATTTTGCATCATGGTATATATTCATAGTTGTATGCATACAAGCAAATGCTTGCTGATTTTACTTTTCTTTGCATACTTTCATACTTGGGTTATTATGCATGTATTTCTTTTCTAGTATACCATGTTTCTGACAAAGAGGGTGGTATGGTTAATTCTATTAGGTTGTCTTAGTACAGCGAATAATGGTAATTTTTGGTCCACCAATTATAATGGGGAGTACTAAAAATCTAAACTTAGCTCTTAAATAAATTCAGATCTGCTCAGTTACCTAAAAAAATAAAATATGTAAATTTATGAAAAAGAGATAAATATACAATTTTTTGTTATATTAAAATGGTGGAACTCAACCAAAAAACTATCTGTCACAAAATAGAATTGTTATGCATAATTTTTTGGATGATATAAAATGGACTGACCGAGGTCCAATAAGAGACAAGTCCAACCAGAAAGAGCTCAGATCACCCAAAAAACTGAAGTTGCTCAGTAAAGGCATCAGCTCACCAGCCACGAGCTCAAAGCACAAGACAAGATCAAGACAGAGACCCCAGCTCGTTGAGGACGAATTCCAGCTCGCCAAGCAAAGTATGCTGCCCTAGCCACCTGCCAGCAAATTCATTCTGATTGAGCTCAACTGCGAGACCAACCCTTGTAGCCAGTAGATTACCCAGCATGAGCTCAGACTGCCAAGAAAGCTGCCTCAAGTGTTAGGTGTGGAATGCTAAGGTCTAGTCAGCACCTAGAAGCACATTCTCCTAACTGACAAGTCAGCCCTCAAAACTGACACATTAGCCTCCAAAATCCAATAATGAAATGCCAAGCTTTTATTGTCTGTCAAGCATTTATTGCCTATAATGGGGGAAATGATATTTTTACTATTTGTCAAATTACACTTATAACCCTCCCTGTTTCTATAAATAAGGGGATAGATCATTGTAAAAGGTATGTGAAAATACATATAGAAACTCTACTAAAATAATGAGAGAGCTTGTATATTGTAACCTTGTTGAATGGAATGGAGAAACCACTACACAAAGCTAATATAAAACTACCGTGGTCATAAGGGTCACACTGACTTTAGCCAAACCATGATAAAAAGCTTCTAGTGTTCATTGTTCTCCCTCTTCTCCTATCTCTTCCTTTCTCATATGCACACGCTTACAACTTGCAGTTTGGGGATACATTGGACTTAACTCATTGATCGATTTTTGCTGTCAATATTTTGGCACTAAGGAAAGGCCCCAAACTGTTTTCTCTTTCTTTCTGTGATTTGCTGAACAACTACAATGGCAAGAGGAAGAACTACAAGAAGCACTGAAGCTACTGCTGGCCAACTAGAAGGTCATGCACAACAGTAATAAGAAGTGATATCGGTTGGAGGCTCTGTCCTTCCCGCTACAAGTGCCTCTCTTGCCTCCGTAATAGGTGTTACTATCGGTATGGCATTACCAACCCCTCACTAGCTTGTCACCTTAGGAGCTGATGGGATTTTAAGCATTCCACTAGCACCAGAAGGTGCTTAAGAACACTATGAGAAGGTTGGCCAATGTGGTGAGGGTGTTGGCGCAAGCACAAGCCCAAGGCCCATAAAGACAAGTTGAGGCCATCGCACCCAGAGGAGGGGTCCAACAATTAGGAGCTCAGCAAGAGGGGCTTGTTAGAGCAAAACACCAGCGAGCTAACTTAATCCATTCATCCAATTCACAACTAAGGTCAGAAGTCTATCAAGCATGCAAGGACGAAGAAGACAATCAAAGACTCAAGAGCTCACATTAAGAAGGAAGCTTGAATGAGACTAATCAAAGACAAAATTCGGATTGCTACTTGCTTGGTCACAAAAATAGTAAGAGGCGTAAAACCTTAGATCTCCATTCCCACAACTAGGGAGGCAATAAGAGTCAGCGAATCATCAGTTATCGATCTGAGACTTAGGACCCAGTGATTGAAGAGCTACTTTAGAGGGTGCAGTAGCTAAAGAAAAGACCTATGGCTTAGTATAGCCAAGACAATTTTGAAGGGAGGTTACTAGAGAAATTGAAATAGAACCTCTTCCTCACAAGTTTAAGGCCCCTAACATCATGCCATATAATAGGGATAGCGATCTATATAACCACTTGGAAGTGTTTCCAAATGGATCTTCAAACCACCAATATACTAGTCAAATGCTGAATTTTCCCTACCACACTTGGAGATATACCCAGATTGTGGCTTAGGAGCCTTTCTGCTCATAGCATTCATAGTTGGGAGGAATGCTAGATAAGATTCCTCCATCAATATAAAGCACTGATAAGGAAGCTCGTGCCGTCCTGCCACCTCATGACAGTCTTTTAGTAGAAAAATAAATCGCTAAAAGATTACATTACTCAATTTAGGTGTGAGGTCAACAATGCATAAAACCTTTCAAACAAGAGCATCCTCACAGCCATCTTGGTTAGGCTATATAAGGATGGCAAGCTCTACGAGAGCATATACAAGTGTCCAGTGAAGGACTTAGGAGAGTTTTAAGAGCAAGCAGCCAAAGAGATTAGGTAGGAAGAGACTTTCAGCTTGAAGAAGCCTAATCAGAAAAATGTGTAGGGTGGCTCTAATCGAGGCAAGAAGAGAAATAATGCTGGGAGCAACAAGGGAGGTTAAAAGGGTGGTGTTGATAGTCAGGTCATGAAGAAGGCCAAGGGTGAGCAACCATTACGCCAAGTTTGCTACAATAATTACAGCATTCTATCAAACAACCCAAATGGAATTTTCACAATGGAAAGGGACAATGAAGACTTCAAGAGGCCCAAGCCCCTAAAAACTCCCCTCAAGTGAAGAAATAGAAACAAATTTTGTGCCTATCAAAATGAAGTTGAGCATAATACTTCAGACTATTAGGCACTTAAGGACACCATTGAGGACCTCATTAAGAGAGGTCACTCGAGGGATTACGTGGTGTGGCCCTCAGGACAATGGCCTTCACAACCTCAACAATCGGCCTAGCATCAGAATCAATAGGCCACTGATTGTGAGCAAACACCATTGGTCAGAACCATATTTACCATCCCTAGTGGGCCCCATGTTGCCAAATGTCAAAGAAGTCGTATGAGTGGTATGTACAAAAGGTAGGTTATGTTTTACTCACAAGGGACGATGAAGCTAGAAGACCGACAAAAAAGGCCAGAACGAGCTTTGCTTGCATCACCTTTACTAGCGAAGACACTTGAGGAGTGTATTTTCTATACAATGACAAACTAGTCATCCAGACCAGAATTAGCAATGCTGAGGTGCAAAGAATCATGATTGACATAGGCAGCTCAATAAATGTGATGTACAAGTAGTGTTTTAATCAAATGGGAATAGACCCTGACTAGCTTCAGCCTTCCCCATAACCTCTTTTTAACTTCACGAGTGATGCAGTGGTACCAGTGGGGCAAATTAAACTTCTAATTACCCTAAGAGATTTGGACTACTAGGCCATAACCTTGATTGATTTTCTAATCATTGATTCTCCATCAGCATATAATGTGGTGCTAGTACGGCCGGTGATGACCGACCTAGACATGGTCATATCATCCAAAATGCTCACCATCAAATTTTCAACCCTTAAAGGAGTTGGATGCGTACGAGGAAAACAACAAGTGGCTAGACGTTGTTATAAAGATGAAGTTGAAATAGGGGTAAAGGGGAAGAAGATTGATGTAGTTTCTGAAGGAGAGCCATAACCTACGTGCTCGATTGGGATTAGCCATAACCTAGACCCTCATGAAGTAGATGCAGAAAAAATGATTGATCCAATAGAAGAACTCGAGGATGTTTGAGTTAGTGAGGCAAATTCTGTGAGATGCCTCAAATTAAAAAAGAATCCCTCCCCAAGTTTAAAGGCTTCCATAAAGCAAACCTTGACATCTTCACCTGGAACAATGAAGACATGGCTGGAATCAACCTAGAGTTCATGTCACACTAATTAAACATTGATGCTTGCCATAAGCTAGTTCACAAAAAGTGAAGGCCTATGACCGCCGAATGCTACACAGCTTTAAAGGAGGAGGTGGACAAGCTTTTAGCCAACAAGTTTATCTAGGAAGCCTATTTCCTGACCTGGGTGGCCAATCCTATGTTAGTCAAGAAAAAAGATGGGAAGTAGAGAACCTATATTGACTCCACATACCTCAATAAGGCATGCCCAAAGGATAGCTTTTCCCTATCCAGGATTGACTAGCTTATAGATGCGACTGCATGGCATCAACTCCTCAGCTTCATGGATGCTTACTCAGGATACAACAAGATCTCCACGACCACATACCTTGTTGTACTGCTACAAAGTGACACCCTTTGAGATAAAGAATGCAAGAGCAACTTATCAACAGTTGATAAATTTAATGATCAAATATCAAATTGGAAAAATAATGAAGGTGTACATAGAGGATATGTTGGTGAAATCCAAGCAGGTTGCTAACCATGTTTGTGACCTAGGGGAAGATGTTACAAATCCTGACCAAGTATCAAATGAAATTGAACCCACATAAATGTGCATTTGGGGTCACTTCAGGAAAATTCCTCAGCTTCATGGTAAACAGTAAGGGATCAAAGCAAATCCTAAGAAGATTAAAGCCCTCCTTGACATGAGATCCCCCACTGGAGCCAAGGATGTGTAAAGCTTAAATGGCTAGGTTGCAGCACTTAGCAAATTCATCTCTAAGGTAATAGATAAGTATGTTCCCTTTTTCGATATCCTGCGAAAGGCAAATAAGTTTGAATGGACATAATAATGCAATGTCAACTTCTAATAACTCAAACAATATCTCAGACATGCTCCACTCTTGTCCAAATCAAAAGAGGATGAAAAGCTAATCACTTACGTAGGAGTATCCCAATACGCCCTTAGTGTAGCCTTAATGTGAAAAGAAAGTGGAGCTCAGTTCCCAATTTATTATGTGAGCAAGAGACTGTTGGATGTTGAGACAAGGTATTCACCCATGGAGAAACTCTTCTACTACCTGGTAATTTCATCAAGAAAGCTATGACCCTATTTTCAAGATCATAGCATAGAAGTGCTTATGCAGTTTTCCCTTAGACAAGTTTTACAAAAGATAAATGCTTTGGGTCGATTACTCAAATGGGCAATCAAGCTAGCCCAGTTTGATATTGAATATAAGCTTAGACTAGCAATCAAAGGGCAAGCTCTAGTAGACTTCATTGTGGAGTTCACTAGGCCCATGTAAGAAGAAGTAGAGACCTTAGAAGCTCCATGATGGGAATTGTATGTTGTCGGGTTATCAAGCAAACAAAAGGCAGGGGCACAGGTGCTCCTCATTAGTCCTGAAGGGCATAAGATCCTCTATGCATTAAGGTTTAGCTTCCAAGCCACAAATAACGAGACTGAATATGAAGTTTTGTTAGCTAGACTATGATTGGTGAAAATGGTGGGAGCTTAAAGGTTGAAGATCTTCAATGACTCCTAACTCATTATTTGTCATGTGTAGGGAGAGTACCAAACTCAAGGGTCAAAAGTGACCGTCTACCTCCAAAAGGTCCAAGAATTATTAAGCTCCTTTCAATAATATAAAGTCAACTAGATACCACGAGCCAGAATTAACATGCTGATGCTTTGGCTCACCTCACTATGACTGAATAAATTGACTTCCTGGGAGCGCTCCCAGTAGAATTCCTCTAGTCCCTTAGCATAGAAGAAAGGGATACTGTGATGGCAATTGCCAAGGACCAAGACTTGTGGATAGGCCCAATCATTGACTTCTTGTAGAATGACAAATTGCTAGAGAATAAGCTCGAGGCACGGTGATTATGAGCTCAAATGACCAAATATTGCATCTAAGATGACATGTTGTACAAAAAAGGGTTCTGAACTCCATTCCTGAGAAGCATTGATGGCCAGGATTGTAATACCATCCTGAATGAAATTCATGCAAGCCATTATGAAAATCATGTTGAGGGGTTATCTCTAACTCAAAAGGCTCTCTGGTAGGGATTCCATTGGCCCATGATGAAATAGGACGTTGTTAATCTTATTAAGAAGTGCAAAAAATGCCAAAGATTCGCAAAGATCTCATGAGCCCCGCCAGCCTACCTATAGCAAATGGTTAGTCCATGGCCCTTCACAATCTAAGGCAAAGACCTAATTGGACCATTCCTAATAGCTCACAAGAATTGTAAACATGCAGTGGTAATTGTGGATTATTTCACCAAGTGGGCAAAGGCAAAGGAGCTCGTAGAGATCTCTTCTGCAAAGATTGAAAAGTTTGTATAGAATAACATTATTTGCATACTTGGAGTCCCCTAACAGATTGTAACCAATAATGGGACCCAATTCAATAGCGAGCAGTTCATCAAGTTCTACGATAAACTTAAAATCATGAATAGCTTATTAGCTATAGGCCATCCATAGGCCAACAAACAAGTTGAAGTAGTTAACAAAATCATCAAATAAATCTTGAAGAAGAGGTTAGAGGCCAAGAATGGAGTATGGGTAGATGAGCTATTGAAGGTGCCCTAGGCTTACAGAACCATAGTCTATAGCACCATAGGAGAAACTCCTTTTTCAATGGTATATGGATCTAAGGCAATGATCCCAGCAGAACTTGAAGTGGAATCACAATGAAGAATGACTTTTGATTTAGATGGCAACAACTAACTGCTCACTATGAATCTTGATCTAATAGAAGAGATAAGAGAAAGAGCTTACCTTAGGATTGTGACCTACTAGCAACGGGTTTCAAGGTACTATAACCGAAAGGTTCGAGCTTGAAACTACAAACTTGGTAATCTCATTTTATGCCTCGTTCTCCCAGAGGCTTGCAAAGCTAATGAAGGGACCTTGGGACCAAATTGGGAAGGTCTGTATCTCATCAAAAGAGTCATTGGCAACAGGGCTTATCACTTAGTGAATATGAATGGGGTAGAATTTTCTCAAGCTTGGAATGCAGAGCATCTTCGTCCTTACTACCAATAAAGACCCCAATTTTGTAAAAAATTATTCAGAAATAAGTGAAAGTATTTAAGTGATTCTTTGAATCTTTACACATGTATTTGATTGTTTTTGAATAAAATTTCAATAAAGTCATACACAGGAAGCAAGCTATTCAACAGACAAACATTGTTAGTTAGAGTACGACCTATTGGGTATTAATTTTCACATAAATTCACCAAGTTATGCATATGAGGCATTCAAGTACATAAAGATTGAGAGAAAACAAAGTAAGAATATTGCAGAAGTTTATTCAGAGTTCTCTTCAACAAAATAAATTTACACAAAGTTTAAGATTCAATACAAAGTTGCACAAGGTCGTAGCCTAAGAAATGGGATCTTCATGAACTGGGCCTTCTTAGGGCAAAGGGCCAGCAAGAGGACCAGTAGGGTTGTCTACCACTTGGTCACCAATGGTCCCCGAGATCTACAAACCACCCTCCTTTTTAGTGGCACCCTCAATGGGAGGAGCTTTAACTATAAACTTTGCATCCTTTTTCAAAGATCTGGCTTTAGCAGCCTTTTTCTTAAAACACTTAACAGCCTTAAGGACCTCTAATCCAAAAAAAGAGAAGTCCATCCCCAGATGTTGCTCCCACAAGGTGTAGAACAAAGAGGAGTTGGTTTCAGATTCTGCCTTCTCTACCACTGTCGCAACCAATGAGGCCATCTCTACTTTAACCCTAGTAGCCTCCTCCTTAGCCATCTCAAGCTCTTTCACAGCAATTTTGGCTCACTGCTCTACTACTCCACTGCCCCTACTCACTGATTAGTTATATTAACTTGCTTTACAGCTAGTTTAGCCTGTCGAAGAGCCAAGTTTAGGTTGATCCTCGCTTTCATCAAGTTGTTAACTATTTTGTTAAGGTTCAATGTAATGGCCTAATGATCTGCCACTTCGTAAGATAGGGCAACCTCGGCATCCTTGGTTTTCTCCCTCAATTCCAATACCTCAATGGTAATAATGGCTAGATCATCTACCAGACTTGTTTTCTCCTCAGCTTGAGCTCGAAGTGCCTTATGTAGCTTCATTAGTGTCAACAAGTTCTGAAGAATAATATGGTCAAGTTAGATTATGAAAAGGACAGAAGAACCAGGGTAAAAAAACCTAACTTACCAATAGGCTATGATGAGACAAATAACTTACCCAACCCTCAAGTGAGTAGTCTTTGAGCTCTAATATGTTGGCCTTCTTATAGGGCCCCAAGATTGCACCGACATCATTCAGGAGGCAATCCAAGTATTCCTTCATCTTTGAGCCAAGTCCAATAGGCTGCTCCTCACTTTTGACCTCTGATGCTACTCACTTTTGAACGGTAACAACTTTCTTCCCCTTGTCCCTATTTCATTTTTTGGCAGGGGACTTGAAAGGGGAAGTGATCCTAGTTGCAATAACCACCTCAAGATGCATGGGAGAAATAAGCTCTTGTGAGAGTGTTACTGCCAAGGTTGAAGCTTGGCTTTCAATAGTAGGGAAGACATCAACATCAAGAGTCGATGGCATCTCCTTATCGAGATTGGATGGTGACCTCCTAAGGATGAACTTCATTATACTTTCGTAACTTTTAAAACTTGCTGGGCCAATCTCCTTAACTCGATAAACTCCTATCTCCCTAGTAAGCTCAATTCCTACAGCCAAAGCAAGCTTGTGGGAGCATAGAAGACTCTTATCAAAGTGGAAGTCATTCTAGAGATCATCCAAAGTAGTGAATTGATCTAAAATCCTAAGATCTGCAGCTTCAAGAGTTGGCTTCTTGCTAATCTCATCTGCAAAATGAGATAAAGTGAGAATCAAAGAATCAAATGTGAAATAAGTCATCAAACTAGCACGTCCCAGCTCGCTCACTAGGAGTAAGGACAAAATCAAAATTTTTAAGGTCATGTAGGGATAGGTAGGATAAATAAAACCAAAGGATTTTGTAATTTTTCATGTTAGACTTACCTTTGGCATCACCCTGTAGCAAGATTTTCTTATGCTTGATTGGTTATGCTGAGAGATAATAAATCCTGTCCAGCAAGCCTACACTCTTGATACTGTATAGGTAGCAAAGAACCTCAACTGATGGTGGTGGAAAATTGTTCCTCATGTATATCAGGGCTAAGGAGGCAAGCTGGGCATAAGAGTTTAGAGTAAGCTGGAACGGGAAAAGTTTGATTTTATTCAGAAAATTAACAATGTATAGGTACACTGGGAACCTAAACCTAATGGAAAAATGTTAGTGGTTGATGGCAATGAACCCTAGGGTGGATAAGTAGCATAATCATCTAGGGAGGGCTCTATGATAGTACATCCTCTGAGGAGCCAAAATGTTCAGATCCTAGTTTGGAGCTCATGAAAGAGGACGGTTGAAACATGCAAATTGAACATTGGACGATCTAAAGGTCGCTAACTAGTAACGGCCTCCAGGCCCTCAATGGGTTCTAGACAAGCACTGAACTTTCAAACTTCACCATTCCTCGAGGTCGCTTTACTATTGTATTGCACCAACTCCTCACTTTGCGTTGGGGAGTCAGGTTCCTCAAGACTTCCTATTTGGTGACCTTAACATTTGTGAGGTGCCATCTACATGAAAAAGAAGAGATAGTTAGGTCATTGAAGGCAAACCATACCAAGAAAACTAAGACTAGCAATTTTCTATACAATAGGCCACACATACACCTCAGTTCACCATATCTAAGGCCCAAACTCTAAAAGTCAAGGGAGACTTAACTATTAGAATGCTAAAACCTAGAAAACTGATAAGGAATTTGAAACAATGATCAGAAGCCCTAAATGCTACTGATAAATCAAACAAAAAAGACAAGCCAAACATAAGAAAATGCACAAGCAATTGGCTTCAACTAACATTTTAGACCTTCCAACCATATGCAAACAAGCCTCATACAAGCCATGAAATAACATACAAAGACCACAAATTAAAGAAATAGAACTCACTGTTTCAGTCGACTCGCTTTCTGATGGCAGAACTTGAATCACAAACCTGGTTGGCCAGAATAACACTGACAACAGTGGATGAAGATAACAGGATGCTAGCTTAATGGAGAAGATGAAGAAGGAGAGTCTGAGAGGTTTGAGTTTCAAATGATAAATAAGATGGGGGAAAGAATTCTCCTTAGGTTATATCACATGAAGACTTATCGTTGGATTTAGGAACTTATCAAATACCCATAATCTGACAGTTCATTGAATGCCAACTGTGAATTATCGCTAGCTTGATGAAGACACTTAAAAAGGAAAAAATGATTACACAAAATGGTGGCAGAAACCCAAGAGTCATAGACAAAGTGAGTAGAAGCATGCCAAATAGATAGTGAGATCGTAGATCATGAGCAATGGACTACAGACCCTGACTCACTCCACGTCTAAGAAGTACTAGCTAAGGCAAGCACCAAACTCTTGTGCAGACTAGGGCACATCCGTGTGACCTACCAAAACTCTGCATCCAAGAAGTGCTAGCTGAGGTAAACGCCAAACTCTTGCACAGACTAGGGTGCATCCATGTGACCTACTAAAACTCCGCATTCAAGAAGTGCTAGCTGAGGTGAACACCAAACTATTACGTGGACCAGGGCACATCCATGTGACCTATCAAAACTCCGTATCTAAGAAACACTAGCTAAGGTGCATTTGTGTGACCTTCTTGGGCACCAAACTCTTGTGCAAACTAGGGCAGATCCGTGTAACCCATCGATACCCTGTATCCAAGAAGTGCTAGCTAAGATGCATCCATGTGACCTTCTCGGGCACCAAACTCTTGCGTGGACCAGGGCGCACTTTTGTGAACCATCGATACCCTATGTCCAAAAAGTGCTAGCTAAGGTGCATCTATGTGACCTTCCTGGGCAGCAAACTCTTGTGCGGGCTAAGGTGCATCCGTGTGACCTACTCAAGCACTTTGGTGCTCAAACTTGTTAGCCCAAGTGCTTTGGTGCTTGAATTCATTGCTAGCAGAGGTGCTTAAGTGCTTGAGTTTACTACTATTAATGATAGGCTAATATGATCGATTGATCACCCAACAGGGCACATATCCTTTTAAGTCTTGATATATTGGCCCAAGCCCATTTATATAAATTTTATTTATATTGTCCGAGGTCGATTGACTTATCAAGCACTCATTTTATCTAATGTTCATCGAGTTATGATTTGCAAGGACTTATTCATGTTACCAATTACAACCTACTAAATTGCTAATATGACATGCTTAGGAAAAATAAGAAATAAAATGCAAATTGTCATTATAAAGCCTCTTTCAATGAGGCGAGATTACACATGAAAATGCAAAGTACAAAGATTAGAATAAGCCTATAGCCAAAACAAGCAGGAGGAACTAGCTTTTTAAGAACCAAAACCTACAAATCTAAGTAAACCTATAGTTCACTGACGAGCTGAGTCCCAGCAAATCGCGGGATCAAAAGCAAGCTAAACTACTCCAACCCTTCCTTGAGTTTCACCTAGGTCACACTACAACATTTTCTGTCTTTGGCAACGGCTGAAAATCGTTGCCTAAAGCTTCAAAACCGTTGCCTAAATCTTCTGGCAACGGT
>JANHAO010008527.1:0-19152 GCA_026873985.1 Saraca asoca | reverse complement strand
CCTGATCTACAGGATCAGTTAATTCAGAGAATGCATTGGCCAGCTCCCGACCACAGATGAAAAGTTCAAATCTCTCAGTCAAACCTGCAGATCTAATGGGAGGAGAGGGTTAACTAAAGAAATTTCATCAGTGCATTTCAAAATGGATCATACGATATGACTAAGAATAAGCAAATTCATTAAGTAGGAAGAAAAGAAGTACAGAGCCAGAGGATCCTATCCTATTAAAGGAAAATGTTAAAATTATAAAACCAGAGTTTGTGAACATTTTATCATTTCACATAGTCAAATACAACCTTAGGAAAATTTGTATGCAACAATGCTTGATGTGGATGTTTTTGCTAAAAGGCAGATACTGTATTTAGGCTGCCACGAAATTTAACTAGAGCAGTACACTAGAATTGTGGACCAAGATGATGATATCACAATACTCTAGAATCTAGATAACTGCCAGAGTAGCTTGAATAATTAAACTACTGTGGTAACAAATGCCAACAAAAGGGCAAATCAAATAGATAAAACTAAATCAATGACACAATGATTTCCCTAACCCCTGCATAGACAATTCCACAGTCCAGACCTTCTAATCACCATGAAAATAAGTTGACTCTTCCCCCCTCCCACTTCACAAAAGAAAAAAAAAAACTTCAAAACTAGAGTACTTTCCTGAGCATTCAGATTTCAGAGTTCATCAGAAACAAAGAGTAAATCCATTATATATATATGCAGAAGATGAAGTATCAATGGAAAGGTAAATTTTCTAGTCCTGCTGTAGTACTAAAAATCTTAATACTACTGCCTATTGTTTTTCAAATTTCAACAAGTCAGAAAACCACCACCTTAATTTTACAATAAAAAACATCTGACTTGTCAAAATACAACAGGTAGCAGTAATACAGAGATCTTAGTGACATGGTAGGACTTGAAAATTTTCCCAAAGGATGAACCATCTCCCAGGTTCACCACACTTAACCTATAGCTTGAAGAGTAAAGTTGTAGAGCACTCTTTATGTAAAACATACACAACAGTTGTTTTAATCGAAGCAGTTTGAATGTGATACATTCTGTTATAGTGTCATTATCAAGCACAGCAATTCAATAACTACATTTAACTTTTAGGAAGAGGAAAAAGAATGCTCGAATCCTTATATATTACTATCTCATAGAATTTAAGTTGAAACACATGTAATACACAGCATATAATATTATTGGGTGATTTCTGTGTAAGATGTCACTACCTTCGGTGTGGTTTAGCCAATGGAGATATTTCAACTGGATAGTCTAAAACAAATGTAGGCTGGATGAGCTTTGGTTCTACAATAATCTCAAAAACCTAAATAAACAAGAGAAAACAAATGGTTCAACGCACACAGGTAAAATTGAGAATAGAACAAATGTTGAAAGCAAAAATAAGTGTTTGATTTTAAAGATGATCAAGAATGCTAAACAAAAAATAAAGAATGGCTGCACAGAAAAGGAGGGAAAAAAAAATGATGCCGATTGACCTCATTAAGGAGGTGGCCAACAGATTCACATGCTTCAATGGAAGCTTTATCTTTATTATCAAGGTTGTTTGCAAGAGTACTCAGAGTAACTTCCTTTGCAGCCCCAAGATTATTGCTCAGTTCATTAAAATCAATCCCTGCTTCTTCTTTTACAAGGTTGTGCATTGTCTCCCTCCTCCAAGGCTGCTCCAAGCATATCTCCACCCCCTGCATAGATGCATTTCCTAGGCTTCAGCAGATTCATATTTACAGATTTAAACTATTATGTGATAAATGTCATGACCTACTGGTTTGAGAGATGTGTCAAAGCAAGAAGAAATATAATACTATAATAATAAATTCAGCTAATTTCAAGAGATATATTCAATAAAGAGTTATATAATAGAACTTTAACACCAAGACCATGTCGAGGTGCACTTAAAACCAGTAATTCCAATTCCAAGATCGTGGTTGGGTCTCAAAACATGAAATGCCCATCCAATCATTGAAACTTTGTTTCCTTGTTCTTAATTATTTTTCTGCTAATCAATCTTCAAAGCAGTTACATGGGAAGATATATGTCCTGGAAAATCGATTTAAATAAAAAAAATTAAATAACTAGTACATCATAATTAGTTCCAACAGATTACATATGGTAAGAAAAATCGTATTTAGTTAAGATAGAAAAACAAATTCTACCTGGTAATCAATGGTAAGCTTCCCATGAACTGCAAGAGCACATTGAGTGACAATCTCCTCTGCCATATTCATCATGCTTTGGTAGTCTGAATATGCTTCATACATCTAAAATATAACTGTTACGCATCAGAATGCCATTGCAGATAAAATGAGAATAGACGAATCATTCTAAACATAACTATCAAGTATCATTTGTTGCATAACCCAGAAAGAAAGCATACGCTACCAAGTTAATTGGGGAAAGGGTATATCCACCCCACATCAAGCACTGCCTCTAACTAATAGAAGAATTTCAAGGTACATTGATATCAACCACGTCAAATCAAGCCACATCCCAGAAAAAACAATCATGCTTAAAAGCGAACTCCAAGCAGTACTTCCTGATTTGTAATTGAAGCAGTTGGTCATGTGAAAACTCAAAACTCTACCTCTATGGTTGTAAATTCAGGATTGTGACGAGTTGAAATTCCTTCATTTCTAAATATCCGGCCAATCTCATATACCTTTTCAAAGCCCCCCACCTGCCATGAAGAAAAACATTGAAGTGATTAACTAGTTGAGTAACACTTCTGCCTTGACCAATCCAATGTTACAGCTTCTTCTTAAGAAGTTCCTTCTGTGCAATCATTTAATGTTTCAAGATTTTTCCAAAAGTCATGAAGCTAAATAGACATGATTCTCCTTAATTAGAAACAGAACTTCTCAGTCAATTTAGGATAATGACATCAGCCAAAGTTGAATAGGAAACCTCAAATCCCTCAGTCCCAACAAGAAATTCTTTGACTTGGCCCCCTTTTGACCCTCTGGCAAGTACAACTCAAAGCAACAAGGATACAGCATGGTCTCATTGCCTGACACCATGCCGGTCTTTAAAGCAAGTTTTATGCTCTCCATTCATGATAAAAGAAAACACCTCAGAGGGGAGACAACATGTAATCAATTTTTATGGATTGGGACCTGGTGCAGTAACTGCAACTGCAGTTGCTGCATTTGGCTGTTGATTAGCATGGGACCCACAGGAATTTAGGGGGTCCACGCATTTCATTGATCAGAGATTTCTCTTTAAAAAATTACAAACCGGAGTTTGAAGAAGAGGAGTCCTCGACCCGCAACAAATAGAGGAGGATTTATTCACTCACATAGTTCGGGCCCTAGAATATGGCACCCTTGGAATTTTTCAATTCCATTCTTTATATTATATCTGTTGCAAATGCCAATTCCAATTTGAGTATAAAATTTTATTTCTTCTCCTCTGTTCATGGGTATTTCATACATTCTGTAATCTTTAAGAAACTATTCCCCACTTCTACAACTCCGTATATTCTGTATGTTCTCTTATAGATCGGACACAGTCATTGAAGTTAAATTATACACACACAAACACACATAAAGGGGATTGCTAACCTACACACATTCATGTGGAGGTTAGCATCCTTCACTCTTTCACATGGACTAAAAAATGCAACTTTTTCTCCTTTCAACTTCAATATAAAGAGCATCTAAGTAATTTTTGTTTTCACACCAAGGGGCATCTTCCATTCTTCTCTCATTCTGAAAATCACTCCCTCTCCTTCATTTTCTCTCTCTTTTCCCCTCTCATTTGTTTCTGTTCATCTTTTTAAATTTAAGTTTCTATTTCAAAATTATCTTTCTATTCTCCATTGCTGATTCTAATGTGTTTTTGTTTTTCTAGTTCAAAAGCTTTCTTTCTGTTTTTTTATTAGTTTTTACCCCAAAATCTCATAGGGATCAGATTGCATCTTTAAGCTCCATTACATTGTGAACAGATTCAGATCTCTACTACATGGACATCGACAAGAATGAAGAGAAACAAACCAGAAGAGACAGAGTATGCCAGGCATCAAAAATCATCTATTGAGAGATGGAGAGAGAGGAATCTTAATGGAAATGCTATTGTAATGGTTTTGCTGCGGAAAAACTCATTGTGAAAAAGAAATTGATGGAGAGTGAAAAACCTTAATTTGATGAGTTTGCTATTATTGATGTGGCAAGAAAATTACAGATGAAACTGAAGGAGAAATTTACTGTGAATAAAGAGAAAAAAATGGAGGGAGAGGATGATAGAGTCCCACATCGCCCAGAAATGGGTGGTGGAGGTGGTATATAAGTCTGGGGGCTCTTCCCCCTAATAGCCTGACTTTTGGGGTGGGTTCTCACCTGGACTTGTATACCCTATCAATGGTGCTTTCGTTAAGAGGTGTCTCAGAAAGGGCTACCTGCCAGATGTCAGAAGGGACATGGGCTGGTAAGGAGGGAGGGGCTCCGACCCTTGCCCTGTCCGACAGAGTGGAGCCACCAGGAGTGCAGCCGCCGAGGTCGTCGGCTCTATGGGTTCGGCATTGATAGAGTCCCACATCTCCCAGAAATGGAACCTACACCAAAAGCCAGGCTATTAGGGGGGAGAGCCCCCAGACTTATATACCACCACCACCACCCATTTCTGGGTGATGTGGGACTCTATCAATGCCGACCCCATAGAGCCGATGACCTCGGTGGCGGCACTCCATGTGGCTCCACTCTACCGGACAGGGCAGGGGCCGGAGCCCCTCCCTCCTTACCAGCCCATGTCCCTCCTGACATCCGGCAAGTAGCCCTTTCCAAGGTTTTCCGAGACACCTATCAACAAAAGCACCATTGATAGGGTATACAAGTCCAGGGGAGAACCCACCCCAAAAGCCAGGCTATTAGGGGGGAGAGCCCCCAGACTTATATACCACTACCACCACCCATTTCTGGGCGATGTGGGACTCTATCAGAGGATAAGAGCTCAGTTTGATGGGAAAGAGAGAGATGATTTTTAGAATGAATGATAGAATGGAATGAGTCCCCTAGTGTGCACACTAAAATTACTAAACTACCCTATCTTTTAAAGTTACTTATGAAAAGTAAGTTGGATTTTTTAGTCCAAGTGGAAGAGTTATGCTAACCTCCGCATGAAGGTGTGGAACTTAACAATCCCCACATATATTGCATTCAATCTTCACTATATAAAAAGGTAAAATTTCAAAAGGCCAATTACCCAGCAATTTCTTTCCCTAGCATAGAAAAATGAGTTTGTTGTACATTCTTTTTGTTTAAATGATGATGAAATCAGCACCACAAAACTGATATATTTATTGGGATTGACTAGACAGTTAATGATAACTACAAAATACAAGGTAATATTTTAATCTTACCAGCATTCTCTTTAAATGAAGTTCAGTCGCAATTCTCAGATACAAGTCCCTTCCAAGTGAATTATGGTATGTAATAAATGGTCTTGCTTCTGCTCCCCCAGCTGCTCCCTAGTAAATAAAATATACATATATATATCACGGCCACTTCATATAGTTTTAATACAATGATCAAAGCCATTTCAAAAGATTAATTATATACTATCACTGATCAGTGGCACATATCATTTACTACATTGAAAGAACTGAAGAAAGGAGAGAGGAAACATCTGAACTTGTTTCAAGCTGACAGCCCTCAGATGTCCTAATAGTGATAGAGCACATTAATATCCTAACAAATTAATATCCTAGCACATTAATTATCTTCATTTTAGGCCAACAATTGTTTGCATTTTGGAATTGACCTACTGAGTAGACTGTTGACCAGCTCTGCTGGGATTTTTTCTTTTTTATAAAATGCCTTTCGTAACCCTTGTTGTGTGTCTACATGGCTAGCTGTCTGAAGCGCTCACCAGTGTTGCAACTTTCCAGCACCACTGCCTCTCGTTGCCATTGTTGCCAGAATCGCCATCACAGCCAGTGCCATCTGGGTTCGCTGGCGTTTAGGTTCTTTTTTGTTTGTTTCAGCCTATATGTCTGCTGACGGTGGTGCTTGGAGGAGTTCCTGTTGGTGCCAGTAAGGGTCTCGCCGGATTTCTTCCTGTCGTCCACGCCTGAGTTTGTGTTAGAGCATTGCTTCTCTCTGCTGGCTGCTGCTTCTTCTGTTCAAGTAGTGCTGCCTTCTGTGCTCTTCTTTTCTGCAGTCGAAGTACATTTTGGTTCAATTTCTGGTTTTCTTTTTGGATAGGTGATTTAAAACATCTTGCGATTGAGGCAAAATCATTTGACATTCTGGTCAAGGATGAGTATCCATCTATCAGCCTGAATGTCATGGAAAGAGGAAGAGGTTTTATGCAGAAAATCTTGTTGGGATGTGATGGAGCTTTCTCGCTTCTTTCTGTTTTTCATCAGTTGGGCAATTATTATAATCAGAAAAATTTATACAGGACTTTTAGGGAGCCCAATAAGTCCTTTTTTGTCACAACAGCGAAATTTAGCAGGGTATGTTTCTGACTATTTCTGAACTGTTGCAAGGAGGGAGGAAGTTCTCTATAATTGTCCCAGCTGGCCTTTTGGTAGAGGTTGGTATCAATTTGGCTCGGCTTTAGATTGTTTGCTATGTAAGAAACCTACCAGTAGTCACTCTAGCTCTAGTATGGTTATGTTTCCTCCTCCTAAAATCAATGCACAAAAGTTGAGTTTTGTTGATGTTGTGAGGATGGGTGGCTCCGGTAAGAGTTTCCAAGAAGGGCTTCTTAATAATCGTCAAGGTGTTAATCAAGGACTAGCAATGAGTTTAAATGAAGGGAATGATCTCCTTTCTAGTCTTAAGAGAAATTTAAGGATTTTAGTGTCTCTAGATGGGAAGAGGGAAGTCCTATGGAAGGACAAGATGCAGGGCAGTCAATAGATTCACATGTCTTTCTCAAAGAGGCAAAGCATGTTTTCTCGTCTTGGTCCTCAATGTCTTCCACGTGCAAGTGTTTTTGACCGCCTAGGACCTAAAGTAACAACAAAATGGGTTGTGAAAAAGACACCAGGTGCCAATGAAGGTTGTGGTCAGGAACTCAATCATTCCTCTTCTCCAGGTATTCATAAATTGCCAATGAAAGGGACAGTAGTAGCAAAGAAGCAGTTAATTCAGCTTTGGTCAATTCAGACTTGGGGAAGGATTTGGTTGTGTGTGAGAATTCCTCTACAAGTTTGACTGAGGACTCAAAGGATAGTGCTGAGGCTCTTACTCCATAAAAAGTAAGAATTTCAGTCAAGTCACTTGATGTCTGTGATAATGGTTGTCCTCTTCCATTGGATGGGTTGTTAATGTTACAAGGTGACAATGATACTTCATCTGTATCCTCTCAATCTGATTGTTTCTCTGAGGATGAATTTTCTCCTTTCGAAGAAGGGTGGCTGTTGGATTCCTTTAGTTTAGAAGTGCAACATCAAGAGGAACCTTTGAAACAGAATATTTTGCATAATGAAGTTTTGGAGAGTCTGGTGTTTCTAATTAATAGGGAAGATGAAGCAAATTTGCCTTGTGATCATCCAGTGTTCTGGATCAGATCATATCCCTTCTAATCCTATAAATTTGGAGCAGTCTCAAACTTCCCCTTCAGCTTTGAAAAGATCTACTGATGAAAATTTTATTTTATCTTCTCCTGTTTTAAATAAGTCTGCTCTCCCTATTTCTTGTTCTGATCCTCTTGTTTTGCCTGATCTTGCTTTTTCAGGTGGTGTATGTGAGGACAGTATTACAAACTAAGGCATCCTTCCTTCACGTGTTAGAGATCATACTTGCCCTCTGTCACCCGATGTAGCTCAGTTGTTTTCTCAAGAGATCACTACCATTGGTTTGAAGCCTGTAGTGTCTGGGGAAGATAATCAAGACCCTCAGGATTTAATTCAGAAGATGGGATTTAAATTGGTTAATTCTTTGGGACATGAAATGCCAGTAAAAGTATCTCCCAAGATTTATGTCAGGAAAGGAAGGAAGGCAAAGACAGAGCTAGAGAGGTTGGCCAGTACTATTAATTATGGTAACTTCAGAGATAGAAGGGATAAAAGGTTATCTCATGAAGATTGTTAGTTGGAATGTTAATGGTTTAGGGAGTTCTTTGAAGTGGGGGTAAGGTTAACGAGCTTATTTTGAAAGTAAATCCTGATGTGGTTATGTTGCAAGAAACAGTAGTGCAATAGGTGGATAATATGTTTGTTAGAAGTCTTTGAGGGGTTGAGATTCAAAGCCTGGGAGTTTATTCCATCTATTGGCGCTTCAGGAGGCATTATACTCCTAAAGCTTCTAAAGCGGATTCTCTAGAAGGTAATTTTTCTTTCTCAGTTTTGCTTGACTTTCACGAGAAAGGGAATTGGTGTTTTACATCAGTGTATGGTCCAACTCAACCCAGATTATGTTTGTTTTTCTGGGAGGAGCATTATGCAATAAATGAGCTTTGTTCTCTTTCTTGGTGTGTGGGGGGTGACTTCAATGTTTGTCGTTCTCCAGATGAA
Organism: Saraca asoca; assembly: GCA_026873985.1. Taxonomy (NCBI): domain Eukaryota; kingdom Viridiplantae; phylum Streptophyta; class Magnoliopsida; order Fabales; family Fabaceae; genus Saraca; species Saraca asoca. The sequence goes on along the minus strand of JANHAO010008527.1, from coordinate 10,667 downwards.
AAGTTAGGCAGTTCTTGGATTGATTCCACAATGCACGGTTTCAACACTTTTAGTAGGCATTATTGCTTGAGAGATATTGCCCTGACAAATCTTTAATTCACTTGGTTTGTCTGCAAGGGTAGACTAATGTCCTCTGGTTTAGATAGATTTTTATTCCCTAATGAGTGGGAAGAGGTGTTTCCAGACCTAAATCAAGAAGTTTTGCCAAGAACAGTATCTGATTATTTCCCCATCCTGTTGGAATCTAGTAGGGTTAAATGAGGCCCTACTCCTTTTCATTTTGAAATATCTGGCTGCAACACCACTCTTTTCATGATCGTGTGAAGGTTTGGTGGGAGGAGTGTAATGTGGAAGGTTGGGCTGGCTTTGTTTTTATGAAATAATTGAAACTCCTCTAAGACAAATTGAAAGTGTGGAATAAAGAAGTTTTCGGCGATGTGCGTCTAAAGGAGGAGATTCTTATGAGATGGTTATGTTGGATGTCTTGGAGTATGAGAACATTCTGCAGCCAGATCAGGAAGCGAGGTTAGCTACTCTTTAATGAGTTTGATGCTATTCTCTTGCAAGAGGGAATTAGTTGGAGACAAAAATCAGGGAGATTTCTCATTTCTACCACTCTTTATATGAAGATCATATCCCTTGTCACCTGTTTATCGAAGGTTTAAATTGGTCTCTTATAGAAGTTCACAAGGCTGAGTGGCTAGAATGACCTTTTAAAGAAGAGGAGATCGAAAGCGCTGTTTGGAGTTTAGATAATGAGAAAGCTCCAGGTCCTGATAGTTTCACGCTTGCTTTCTTTCAAAATTGTTGGGAGGTGATTAAAGGGGACATTTTGAAGTTTTTTCTTGAGTTTCATCGGAACAGTGTTATTGGTACAAGTATGAATTTCACGTTCATTACCTTAGTTCCTAAAGTTCTTTCCTTGAGGTGATGTGATGTTCTTGGAGATACAATTTCACCTTCTCAATGGGCTTTTGTGGCTGGTAGACGGATTATTGATGCAGCTCTTGTGGCCAAGGAGATGGTGGAGGATGTTCAGTTTCATAAATGCCAAGGTATGGTTTTTAATTTGGATTTTGAAAAAGCATATGATTAATTGGAATTTTTTAGATAAAGTGATGAAGCATAAAGGTAATAGGGATCGTTGGAGGAATTGGATTAGAGGTTGCTTATCTATAGCTACTTTTTTGGTTATTGTTAATGGAGAACCAAAAGAGTGGTTCAAGGCACAACAGGGTATTCGGCAAGGAGATCCCCTTTCTCCTTTATTATTTACTTTGGTTGTGGATCTGCTTAGTAGGATGTTTCAAAGAGGTATGGATAGAGGGCTTACGAGAGGCTTGGTTGTTGGCAATGATACAGTGGAAGTTTCTCACTTGCAATTTGCAAATGACACAATCCTCTTTCTGCCTAAAGATTAGGATAGTTTCCTAAATGTTCTTTCTTTGCTTCAAATGTTTGAAAGTATTTCTGGTTTGCATATAAATCTTGGCAAGAGTGGTTTGGCAGGTATCAATGTAGAAGATCATTTTTTGGGAGATTTTGTCTAATTTGGTAGGTTGTGCTATTCTAGATTGGCCCTTAACTTATTTGGGTGTTCCATTGGGAAGAAATCCTTGTTCAGTTTCCTTTTCGGATCCAGTGATCATGAAGATTTCCAAGAGATGGGATAATTTGAAAGGTTCTTTTTTTCTCGTTGGTCGGTCAAGGAACTCTTATCCAATCACATTTGTCACGCATCCCTCTTTATTATCTTTCTTGGTTTAAGATTCCTGTGGGAGTGGCTAATAACATTGAGAGAATCATGAAGGACTTTTTATGGAGGGAGTGGAGGCAATAAAAAGGATCATCCAGTAAGTTGGGAGGTTTGTTGCAAACCTAAAAATGAAGGTGGGTTAGGTTTTGGGAATTTGGTTTCTAAAAACATCACTTTGATGGATAAGTGGTAGTGGCGAATCCCTTTGGAGCCTGACTCTTTGTGGCACAAGGTGATTAAGAGCAAGTAAGGTCTTCAAACAGTACTACTCAAAAGCCCTTGGAAATTCATTTCACAGGTTTATTCTTCTTTCCTTTCCTTGCTTCATTGTAATGCAGGGGATGGCTCTCGATTCCACTCTTGGGAGGATCCTTGGTTGGCAGAGGTTGCTTTTTTGAACCAATTTCCATATCTTTATTGTGTATCTTCTTTATGTAATGCTGTTATTTCTATGTTTATCCATTGAGAAGATTTAGTTTTTCATGAAACTTTTGCTTTATGAGAAATTGAAATGATAGTGAAACTTCTGATTTAATTGTTTTGATTTCCTTGCATGATTCTATTACCTTTCCTCCTGTTTCACATAGGTGTAGTTGGTCTTTAGGTTCCTCTAGGTTTTACACTTGTAAATCTTCCTTTGATTTTTTTGGTTAAAAATCCTTCCAATCAAGTTATGTCTTTCACTATCTCTTTTTGGAAAATTAAGGTTCCTTCCAAGGTTAAAGTTTTTCTTTGGACTGCTGTTCTTAATAGGATTAATACTAAGGATATGCCTCAGGTGTGGAGGCCTTACAAGGCTTTGTCTCCAAATATGTGTGTGATGTGCTGTCCAAGTTCAGAGACCATTAATCATTTGTTTCTTCATTGTGTTTTGGCTTGGGAATTGTGGAGCAAGCTATTCTCGTTGTTTGATATCTATTGGGTTTGTCCGGATAATTTGGGAAGCTTTTTGTCCACTAATTTCAGAAGTTTTGGAAGTAATATTGCCAAGAAGACTGCTTGGGATTGTGCTGGTTTTGCTGTTATATGGTGCATTTGGTTAGAAAGAAATGCTAGAATTTTCAGAAATCAAGCCTAGACTTGGATTTTGTTTGTAGCTTCTCTTAGGTTAAAAGCTAATGGTTACTTTAGAGGGTTGGCTATGTCTAATTTGCATAGGAATTGGGCAGCAGCTTTGTCTTGATAGTCTTTTTTCCTTTTTGAGGATTCCTTGTCCCCTTCTTTTGTTCTCTGTTTCTCTTCTATAAAAGTTTCTTTTTCTATAAAAAAGGGCCATGAAGCATGCATATAGAAAAAATAAGCTAAAACAAGAGAAAATTGGGAAAACTTACTGATTTGATATTTACTGCCAAGCTCAAAGAATTAAATACTCATATAATCTATATATAAGTTAGGATCAATTATCAGTGGTGCACTAAAGTTTTTCAATAAACCATATTATAAAGCCAAAATATCTAGTAGTCATATATTATTTTATATACAGGTCAAGATCAATTGACAATGGTGTCAAAATAACTTGATCTTACATCACTGTCCCATTAAAATTTTACATTGCATAGATCATGCCTGTAGAAGATAATCAAGCAACTATGTAATGCCCAGGATGTTGATCAGGTATAATATCAAGAATTACTCATGAAAGATTTATGCTCGGTCATTGTTAACAGAAACAATCATCTAATCTAAGATGACACAGTAAAAAACAAAAATCAGAGTCCACAAAACCTGTGAAGCTACATTAATAGCAACGAACCTGCAAAACTGGAGTTTCTACTTCAACAAACCCTAAAGAGTCCATTGTCCTCCGTATCTCTGATACAATCTATTGAGAGGAAACAATTAGCATGGTAATATAAACATTGGGGAGAAGTGCTTAACAAAAGGAAACATTTACAACAATCTTTCAGATAATAGCATGGTAAGAAGGCATAATTCTCTTAAAAAAAATTCTCACGTCTTTAAAATAAAAGCCATCAAATGAATTATATTACGTGGAACTTGCAACTGAAAGCATTACAATCACATTCAAGAATGCAGGAAAGTCAAAATAAAATTGCAACAAGAAACACAATTCATGACTAAAGTAAAGCTAAAATCTGAAGGGAAAAGAAAAGGATTCCTCCTAGCTTTATTTATCACTAGTTTCAGAAGCATAAATATAAATAACAAACGCATGGGCAGCAAATGGGGAAGAGACATGGAAATGTTTGATAAAAATATGCCCATATATGGATTGGCGCGGCCAGGAGATAAGAATCTGAGAAGTAATTGATCCATATCTAAAGTGCATTGCTAAAATCTTGGACATGTTTATACTAGCCAAAGCAAAACCAAATAGCTCAAACTTTTTGGTTTTAGGAGTATATATTAGCTTTTACTTGATAGACTTCCCATAAGCATACACCTGATGAAACTTACGGACAGCAAACAGCTTGAGGTAATTGTGGTATTGTTCCCCAACAGGGAAACCCTCTGGTAAATAATCTATTATCAACACACACCGAGTGGTGAACCACAGCCAAGAAGGTTCTTAAAATTCCCTGATAAGACACCTGATGAAATTTAAGCCAGCTAACAGCTTGAGGTAATTGTGGTATTGTTCCTTGAGAGGGATTCCCTCTCGTAAATATTCTATCAACACACACCAAGTGGTGAACCACAGCCAAGACAGCAACAAAAAATCCCTGATAGGTCATAGGTAAGATTGATTCAACAGTACAAAAGGAAATAGTGTATTTGGTTGGAAAGGAATGCTAGAAATATTAAATGACAGTTTCAGCTTATGGTTTTCAGCCAAGATAATGTTTGTTCCTTCTTTGTGGCTTAAAGCTCATGGTTTTTTTTCATGGTATTAGTTTGACTGATTTGCAAAGGGATTGGGAATCTGTTTTGGAGTTTTGATTGATTGTTAATATGTATCATTTATCTTTAAGCTTTTCTTTCTTTTTAAGGATGGCTCATCCTCTTTATTTGTAATCCTTTCCTTCTTCTAATAATATTTTCTTTTTCTATAAAAGAAAAAAAAGGAAATAGTGTAGGATTTGGCAAATTTGTGGTTTGTTCACAAGAGAAAAGCATGACAAGAACATAGAGACTCACATATTAAAAGTGGTAAGTTCTGCATTGTGCTATGAGAAGTCAGTAAGGGTTTAAACACATTACAGAACATCAAACATTTATTTCGAAGAATGAGAATGGGGAGATGAACCACCTTTGCTCTTTTACGAAATACATCTGCTACCTCAGGATTTGCAATCATATCGACATACCTAACCACAACAAATATGAATAGGAAGCATTTAAATACAAGGGTGGCCAACTTCAAGTTTAGAAGATTTTCCAGCAATACCAAAAAGTACTGAGAAGAAAAAGGGTAATCCAAAATAAAATATAAATCAAAACCAACACATTTTCATTAATTAGCAGGAGTTAGAAGCATCAATGTGCAACTAAGATTAATTGTTCCACTAGCTGTGCTTATGCAATCAATTTTCTTTGACACTACAAAAGAAGTTTCATTTTCAAGAAACAAAAAAGAAGACGAGGACAACAAGGAAGAGAAGAAATCATAAAAAGAAATAAAAAATCATAAACTCAGGCAAATCAATATAAAAGCAGCCTCCAATCCCCTTGAATATCCCTTGAATTGTCTCCATCAAGGCACCTTAATAATGAAGCATTGGATAATCAATCTTGGAGGTCCTAAGTTTAAATACCACTAGAAGCAGGTGAGGTGGGATTTATGGGACAGGCATAGGTTAGACCCATTGTGTTTAATTAACTAAAAGACAAAAAGCAGTGAAGCAGAGAAAACAGTTGGTATTAACCTAAAATGTGTACTTAATTTCTACCTGAACAAGACTCAAATTTCTGTCATTCAAACATTAGAAGTTCTGCTGTGTTTATCAAGACAATATTGGTTACAGTTCTATAATAAAAAACAACTATATCATCATACAATCCAAGATGCTAGGGCCAGTGCCCACCCCCATTGGAGAAGAATAGGCAAAAATAAACAAATTTAGAAATCTGAACTTGCCTCTGGCGGTAGCGCTTATCAACATCAGTTAGTCCATGATATTTGTCAGGCAGTGGAAGAAGTGATTTTGTAAGAATTGCAAAAGAATGCACATGAACAGAAAGCTCTCCTGAAATTAAGCAAATCAAGAAAAGGAAAACAAACCATAAGATGCTGGCAAGAATTTTACAACAGGAAACATCAAGAGATTACCCCTCCCCCTTTAGGTGGTTTTTAATGTTTACTACATATAATAAAAAAACCTAAAAACAACTATGTAAGGAAATAAATAAACAAGGCAAGATTAGGTTAACAAGAAGCAGGTTCTTTGTGAAAGATCAATGAGTTCAGACCCAGCCATAGGGGAAGTCCAGTGAGTTGAGACCCAACCATCAGGGAAGTCCCATCTGCCAACTTGTTTGGTCACTACTTGTAAGACCAGAAAAACAAAAAACAAAAAAAGAGCCTTGAGCTGTTAGCTTTCTAGGTCATTAGTTTCCAAGAAGGCACCAAGATAGGAAATGCAAATGAGACAAAAATTGAAGATTTAGTGCTTTAAACACTCAAATAAGGATTTAGTGCTTTAAACACTCAAACAAGATGAACATTCCCCTTGTGGTTTAAATACGATAATGGTTTTCTGTTTTTTAATAATCCATTCAAAATGATTTAGAAATCAAACCAGAACAGACAAATGATACAGGACACTGGTTTTTTATTTATTTATAAGAAAAAATGCACTAACAAGAAATAAGCCTAATATGGTAAGTTAAGAGAGAAGTTGAGAAGCCGTGCTCAACAATGAGACAGGCATATTTATAATGAAAATATGTACATCAAGCAGGATTTAAATAGAGTTCTAATAAGTCCATAACTTATTGACCTATTTAGGCCTATCACTTAACTAACCTATTTACTAACACTCCTCCTCAAGTTGGAGCATAGATATCAAATATGTCCAGCTTATTACAAATATCATCAACCTGTTCTTTTGAAAGTGCCTAAGTAAATAAATCAGCAAGTTGATCCCCAATTCTAATATGTCTAAGATCAATAACCCCTTCCTGGAATTTCTACCTAACAAAATGATAATCAACCTTTATATGCTTTGTTCGCTCATGAAAGATTGAATTTGTGGCAATGTGAGTGGCAGCCCAGTTATCACACACATAACTACATAATTCCAGATGACTTAACCCAAGTTGACAAAGAAGATAAGAAATCTACACAAGCTCAAATGTAACAAGAGTTATGGCACGATATTCGGATTCTACACTTGACCAAGATACAACTTGTTTCTTGCTTTTTCAGAACACAAGATTTCCACCGACAAACACAAAATATCCTGAAGTAGACATTTGATCCATAGGCCATCCTGCTCAATCTACATCAGAAAAGCCTTCTACTCTATAGTGATCATATTTTTGTACAAGATTCCAAACCCAAGTGCCTTCTTGAGATATTTTAGGATGTGTATAATTGCATCCCAATGAGAGGTTCTTGGAGAATTGATGAATTGACTTACTACACTTATTGGAAAAGCAATATTAGGCCCAATGATAGTAAGACAGTTCAATTTCCCCACTAACTGTTTGTATCGTTTTGGGTTTTCTAGTAATTCTCTGTCTTTCAATCCCAGCTTAACTTTTGAAACCATAGAGATATCACATGGTTTGTTCCTAAGCAAATCTGTTTCATTTAAAAGATCAAGCACATATTTTCTCTATAGCAAGAAAATTCCTTGCTTATTTTGAACAATCTCAATGCTTAAGAAGTTACCGAAGTGCTCCAGGTCCTTGGTCTGAAATTTGGTTTGAAGAAACGTTTTCAATTTTGAAGCGCCCAAACTATCAATGCTAGTAATCACAATATCATCCACATAGACATCCAGAAGAATACGACCTGAATCTAATTGTCTATTGAAGACAAAATGATCATGATCACTTTCCTGCATCTTAAATTCCATGACCATATCACTAAATTTTTCAAACCAGGCTCGAGACTGTTTAAATCCATATAAAGACTTTTTTGACCAACACACTTTTTCTTTTTCTGACTCCTTTGAGCAACAAAATCAAGTGGTTGCTCAAGATACACTTCCTCAAGTAGATCACCATGTAGAAAATCATTTTTAACATCAAGCTGATGAAGAACCCAATTTTGAGAGGCAACAAAAGAGATAAATAAACAAACAAAAATAATCTTAATCATAGGAGAAAAAATTTTGGATTATTTAATGCCATAAGTCTGAGCATACCCTTTTACCACTAAGTAAGCCTTCAATTGAGCAACAGAACCATCCAAATTAACTTTCATGGTAAACACCCATTTACACTTAATTGGCTGCTTAACATGTGATAGAGGCACAACATCCCAAGTCTGATCAGCCTCAAGAGCCATCATTTCTTTCTCCATAGCAACATGCCGCCCAATTCAGAGGAATAAGATCGATACCCTTTTTGAGTTCGAGAGTATTCAAGAGAGATACATTTCAAAGAATGCAGATCTAACTTAGAAATTTGAAGACGATGATCCTGAATAAAACATGTACAACCAAAAGGAGCAAGAGATAACAATGTCTGAGAAGGAAACAAAAGAGAATAAGATACCTAACCATCAAGAATTGAACACGACATGCGATTGATCAAAAAATAGGCTATAGCAACCGCATTTACCCAGAAAACCTTAGGCACTTTCAACTTAAACAAGAGAGCACGAGTAAACTCCATTAGGTGCCAATTTTTTCTTTCAACTACTCCATTTTGTTGTGGAGTAATTGCACAAGATGACTAATAAATTATACCACGTTGTGACAAATAAGAAGGAAATTTTGCTGAAAAATATTCTTCAGCATTATTACTTAGAAAGTTGTGTATAGGTGTTTAGAATTGATTTTTAATTCCAGCATAAAAGGCACAAAAAAATCAAACAATTATGAATGGCTTTTCATCAAATAAAGCCAAATAACTCTCGAGTAATCATAAAAAAAGTAACAAAATAACAATAACCAAATTTGGAAACAACTGGACAAGGATCCCAAATATCTGAATGTACTAACTCAAAAAGGGATGCAACTCGTTTATTAAATCGAGGAATATAAGACTGACGATGCTGTTCAACAAACTAACAAAACTCATAACCTAAAGTAAAAACAGAACTCAAAATAGGACACAATTTTTTTAAAGACGTTAAACAAGGGAGATTCAAGCGACAATGTAACGACTGTGGAGTGAGGGTAGCAAATGCAGCAATTAGCAAAGGAACTTTTTCATCAAGGACGTACAACCCACCAAATTCGTATCCCCTACCTAAAATCTTCGTCAAAAGATCCTAAAAAACACAATAAGGAAAAAAGAAAAAACCATAATTATAGGTACATGTTAATTGGTTGACAAAAAGTAACTTGAATGGGAACTTGGAAAGACATAAAAAATTGGATAAAGAAATATTAGGAAAACATTAACTGTACTACTTCCAACAATAGAAGCAGTAGACCCATTGGTTAAAATAACAAAAGGTAGAGGAGTTGTAAAAATAACACAAAATATTGCCCATCATATGATCAGTAGCACCTAAATCAATTACCCAACTAATCTTGGAACTAGAGAGACACGAAGAAAGATTACTTGTCTGAACCATAGTGGCAGTGGACTAGATGGGTGATGACTGTTGAAAGGCCTAAAGTTGAAGATATCGAGCATACTTCTCTTTAGATAAGGTTATTTCACGTGTAGGCTCAGACTCTTGTGTAGGAGTACTAGTTGTAATATATGCAAATCGAGATAATAGTGCATTTTTTAACTTGGGACAATTTCTCTTGATAAGACCAGGTTCTTTGCAATAAAGGTAGATGCAGGCATTATTAGAATCACGCCCCATTCCTCTTCCTCCTCTACTACTACCACAACCCCCTCTAGTGACGACTGTTGAAAGGTCTAGAGTTGAAGATATCGAGCATACTCCTCTTTAGATAAGATTATTTTACGTGTAGGCTCAGGCTCTTGTGTAGAAATACTAGTTGTCGTATATGCAAATCGAGATAATGGTGCATTTTTTGACTTGGGATAATTTCTCTTGATAAGACCAAGTTCTTTGCAATAAAGGTAGATGCAGGCATTATTAGAATTATGCCCCATTCCTCTTCCTCCTCTACTACTACCACAACCCCCTGTAGTACCAAATTCAATCAAAGCAGATGACTCACTAAAGAGTTGTAGATTGAGAAAGCACATATCTGACATTTCAAAGAATACGTTAGAACGCATTCACTCCTATGAATGGTTTAGAACTGGTCAAGATTTGTTGATAGGTAGTGTTAAGTGCAAGGGGTAGAGCCATTAGAAAACACAAAGCTCCTAATTGTTCCCATTGAGTACGCATCGCCTCAATGTCCATAGTGATATGAATAAGAGCATTTCACTATTCAAAGAAATGATTAACATCAAAATAGATTTGTGAAATATTTTTACCTTTTCCATCATATTGCAACAAAGATATGCATAAATTATATATCTGATGCAAATTATCTTTTCCTGAGTAAAGCCTCTCAGGGAAAGTCCATGGCTGCTTGACTGTTTTTGATGGAATACAAGGCGGATCAGACCCAAAAGCCCAATGGGTCAGGTCTTCAACCCGAATCCAGGGTCCAAGGAGTGGCTCGTATATGAGAGGAAGAAGAAAAAGGAGATCTAATAGTAATTAGTGGGGTGGCAATTATTTTAGAGATAAGTGGTGTGTAGAGTCTGGAAGGGGATGGTGTATTTTTTTTTTTCTAAAAAGTTTGGGACAGGATCTATCTCCTGTAAGAGCTCTTGCTCTGGGTCACCATTGGTGGCAGTGTTTGTGTGTTTGTAACCTACTACTTTTCTATCATAAATAACAGAACCAAACCAG
>JANHAO010008526.1:0-19167 GCA_026873985.1 Saraca asoca | reverse complement strand
AACTGGATCGACCACTGTTTCAGTTTATACATAGAATCCTATTGAAATATAAACTTGATCTTGAATTTCTCCATTGTTCTCCATTATTCCTAAGTCAAAGATTCCTGAAAAGTGAGTATAACATACTGAAACATATAATTAGCTCAAAATTACTTTTTCATTACTTTTTTAACATTCAAAACTAGTAATAATGGTATAGCTTGGGCTAACACATAACATAACATATGTCGGTTCACTCATGAATAAATGATTTCCTATTTTCTCAAATATTCAATAACAAAAGATAGTTAGAAATATAACCATATGTATAAATTATCTCATAATTACAATTTCAATTGTAATTTACTTATACAAAATTATAGTTTAATGACTTTATCCAATATAGTATACATATATCAAATATATATACATTTAGAACTCAATTGATAAATAGGCCAAAACATCATGTTTTATTTAAATATGTTAAGATATGTATTAGCTATGTCATTATAATTTATTGTCTTTAAGGTATCTATACTAACAATCCAAACTCATAGATTTTACATTTTCTTCAAGAAATCTTACATGCATTTCAAGAAAACAACTTAAATAAAGATGGTAAATCAAATTCTATCATTTTTATCTATAAAACCCAACCCGACCAACTAAGCACTATGTGAGATTTAAGTGGGTGATTAGGAGGCACCAAAGTGAGATTGTAGAAAGAGTAATCACCTTGATATGGTTAGGCTGAGAGGATAAAGAAAGGCATTGATCTCTTGAACAAATAAAATAATTCATGATTAAAAATTACTTTTAAGATGAAAATGAAAGCTTGAAAAGCAAAAACCAAGAAGATAGGGGCATAAGGGTTCAAAACTTCCCAAGAATTGGATGAGTTCTGTGATGTGATATAAGGTAGGTGTTTCGAGTAAGAGGGAATGAAAGGCTTTATGTCCTATTTTCAAGCTTAATATCATGAGCTAGGAAGGTGTTAGAGAAAGAGAGAGTTTGAGGTAGCTTGTTGAAGGATAGAATGAATGGTAAGTGGCTTTTAGGGTTTAGAGGAGTGTTAGGCACTTATGATGGCCTATTTCCCTTCCCACAAAGCACACAAATACATTGGGTGATGGTGGTGCCTTATCTCTATCCTATTGAGTTATCTTACATGGATGATATTATCATCTTCTGCCAGCCTAATTCCCCTTTTAGGCCGAAAACCCTAGCCTAATCATGTAAATTTAATTTTGTTTCTTCAATTATATTAGGTATTACGATAATAGGTAAATCTAAAATTTGGATTCACATGGCATAATCATTACCTATTATATATACTTTTCCACTAAAACAAGGAAGGCTATTCTATTGGTTAATAGGCTTTCTAGGTAATCATGGTTTTACTATATATACATTGACCCTTTTTAGATTGGCCTTATCCATATAAGCTTACACAAGAAGCTGTGTGGAAGTGGGCTCCCTTGTTTAAGGGAGAGACCCTTACAACACCACCCTCCCTTAGGGGTGCCGAATTGGACTTCTATTATAAGCCCACTTATATATATAATAGGTAAATTTTGTCTCTTGCATTTTGTAGTCCTAATACGATTCTTATTTCATTTCTATTTTAATTTTATTTCATCTATTTTAGGGGCTTTCTTCATGGTCTCTGGTATTAGAGCCAAGGGGAAGTAAGGAATGTACGTCCCCATTTGAGTTAAAAAAAAGAATGGGGCAGTTCTTATCTCCCATGCTCCCACGGATATTATAAGTCAAAGCTGAGTTATATCTAGAGAAAATTTATGTTAAGATTTTAATATTTAATTCATTTAGCAAATATAATTTGTAGTTTATATTATTATCTTTATGGAACTTGAAAGCTATGATATTTGACCAGGAGACTAGTTTAAAATTTTATATCTGTTTATTTGTGCTCTTTGTTGCTGCTACCATAATGTTTAGATCTCTTTCCCCTCACTTTTCTTTTTCAAGTTCTTCAAATGTTTCTTCAAAAATCAAATTTAAATATGATTCCAAATCTATCTAAATGTTGCAAGTTTAGTACCTAATGGATTTTGCACTTAAAATTCAGTGCCTCTTTTCAATGCTAAAAATTTCAACATCATCAAACACACCTAACAATTAGGTTGTAATTAACATCTGCCTCACTATTGCTAGTTGGTCTATCAAACATGTTATGACAAAATGGGTAGAGACATCCAGCTCATTTAAAGTGAATACTTAAAAAAATTGAACTGGATATCTACAATTATACTTCTCTAGTTTGAGAACCAGGTGACATTTGGCTTACAATATTGCCTAGTATACCATAGAATGATCCTTAACCTAGATTGTATCCATCATGAGAGTTCCACACTTCTTCATAGACCTCCACCTAGAGGAACTTTTCAAATTTGCAATGTGGGGGCATCATTGTGAAAGCTACGTAGAGATAGATACTAAATATTCCATTAACATTAGGCAATTGAGAACTGGTAATGTCACTTCATATTTTATTAAAACACAACACCACAAATTCGTTCAATAGCCATAATTTCCTTTCTAGCCACTAATTGACAATTTTTACCCTCAAGTATGACATAAGATATATTAATACATTGAATAAGTTGTCTGCTACATAATAGTGGCTTAAAAAAATCAATTGATAACTAGATGGCTAAAATTGCAGCAACTCTGCCACATACAGCCATCAACCATTGTACATGATAGAAACCACTTCACTTGCTTTTTGTACCTCTCTTGACCAGTGGATGCATAATAGGGCCTCTGACAATATAGCTTCCTAGCATTCCTCCTTCCTCATTAGTCAAACTTCACTCTTTTGTACATTCTAAGCCATACACATCATATATGAAACAAACTTCAATTACATAATATCACTGGACATTTGAAAATTTTGTTAGTATAGGATGCCTAAGAGACAATTGTTATAATGACACGGATACTACATATCTTAGCATATTTAATGAAACATGTTTTGGCCTCTTTATCAATTTAGTCTTAATATGTATATACTTGATATATATGCACTATCTTAGATAAAATCCTTAAATTTATAATTGTGTACAAATAAATTATAATGGAGATTGTGATTATAAGATAATTTGTACATATAGTTATAATTTCTAAATATCCCTTGTTATGGAATAATTGAAAAACAAGATATCATTTATTCATGGTTAAACTAATATATGTTATTTCACATTCTTTGGAAGAATGCAATATCTCATACACTATTTGATATAGAGATATTTGGACAAACATATAGGTATATGTTAAAGAACATATAACTAGACTGACCCGCCGTGAGAAACCACATGGATTGTTACAATGTGTTAATGGACTTCTCATATGAAATATGGTGAAAGTGATCCTTAGACTTGAGATCAACATAGGATCTTATGTATGGAGTCATGCACTTTGACTTTATTCTAGACTTGCACTTTTGAAAGAGTAGATATGAATAATTTTGGATATACTATAAAGTACATAAAGGTAGTGATTGATTAAGAAAGTATTCATCATCCTTAATAATAAAGAAAAGATATTCTAAAGATGTTTTAACAATTGTGTTATGATCAAAATCATAGGTCTATGTATTGATTAATAAATAAAAGGAGTTTTATATATAATCAATTAATGATACATAAAAGTAGTTTTATATACGAATGATTTTGAGAAAGCACATGGTTAAACATATACCCTAGATTGGATGTTTATAGCGTTGACACTTGAACCATACCCCAAGTCTAATTTACATATCAAGAGATGAAAGGATTGAATTATACAATAACACCTTTTCTTTAAAGGTTCGATTTCTAAATAAATATATTCCTGCCATTTGGGTGATCATGATGCTTTACTAGAAGCCAACAATTATCTATGAATTTGTTTGAACAATTTGGAGAAACTATGTTTGAATTAAAGGGAGCTTTAATTTAACTGAGCTTGTGGAAGCTAGTAAATGAATTCATTGTCAACATGCATGGAAGCTTAATGAGTCACACACAATAAAGTCACTTTGATCCAAGGTCTAATGAAAGTTAGAATGCAAAATGTTATGAATCCAAGAGTCGAATTTAATGAACATCTTGAAAATTTGAAATGATTAATTAAGTGTTCTAATGCAATTAGAAGTGTTAATTAATTAAAGATTTAATAATTCTAATGGTGATTATAATTATTAAATAGTAGTAAATTTCCATAGCTAATATTTAAATATTAGAGAACTTTTATATCAACACTAGAGGAGATCTAAAATAAAGGAATGTTTCCTCACATACAAGTTTTTCTAAGTTAATTAGAGGATGGCTCATGAGAAATTGTTTGGACTTGTTGAACACAAAGGAAGGAGCATTTGGCTAGGGAGTCCTTAGACCTAAAGAACTACATAGTGTTTATGCTTGTTGGACACAAAAGAGGGAGCATTAGGCTAAGGATGGACTCCTTGGGCCTAAAGGACTGCACTAGTCATGCAGCCCATCCACCTTGAGTGGACGACACAAACAAGATGTAACCCTAGCTTCTACATCACTCATTAAGCCTCTCCACTCTTGCTTGTGCTCCAAACTCCTTTATTTAGAGAGGAGAAAAGCCAAATAAAAAAAAATAATAATTTCAACCTTAGCACATATGTTGTGCACCAACTCTCTTTCTCTATGATCTCACTAATCTCCTCTTTACATTCAAATGTTCAACCCTACCCTTGTGAATATTTATTCCTTGAAGAGCTAGTACCTCTTAAATTAAGTAGTTGAATTTCTCGTTCTACAAGTTACCTAAACCTTGTAAAAGCTCGGAATCAATTTGGTTCATCTAGATCACTATTGGTGTTCAAAATTAAATCCAATCGAGATATCTAGACAAAATCCAAAGGGGTTGATCATAGGGCTTGCTTGTGGAATTTCTTAGAGATCAAAGTTAACTTTAGAGACCAAGGATTATGAGAACAAATCATGTGAAGGTATAATTTAAATCATTACTTTAAATTTTCCTTACTTTTGAATTAATAAGCAAATAGCATGATCTAGCTTTGGGAGAAAAATTTTAAATTTTTGTTGTGCATACTTGATGATTTTTATCGGCATATATGATATACTTGGATCCATTTTTCCCAACAAATTTTATTATCTTATAAAAGTACAAAAATTGTACATATGGGTTTGGATCCACTTCTTATTGTGGTTGCATTCTTGCCACCCTTTCTAATTTCACCATCACCATTGTAATTCTTCCTTTATCCTTTATACAATTCCATTCCTCATGCTCTACCTAGCCACGAATAAGAGAAATTTTGCACATGAACTACCAAATTTATAGACATCTCTCCCAAGTAAGTCTAACATCTTCAAGACCTCCCCTTAAACTCAAAAACCTCTGTTCAAGTGTCAACAAGCAAGCACTAAAGGCCTTAACAGACATATCAATAAAATTGGGTCAAAAAAATATTGTAAATACCAAAATCAAATAGACTAGTATCAACACAAGTAATGTTGAATTTAAGATAATGTAACATCAAAGATTCTACTATGTCATAAGGTTAGTTTTCTATAAGCATATTTTCCAAGATTTCAAATTGATAGTACATGTTTCCATAACCCAAAACTCAACTTAATTCTTCACTTTTATGGCTTTATGGCAAAGCAACTTTCATAATAGATATTATGTGTTCTAAATTCACTAACCAGATTAGTAAAACTCATACATAATATTTCACTGCATATAATTCACACATAACCAACAATTGATTGAAAGTTTCTTGCCTATTCACACTAGAACTCATACCTTGTCAGTGTTTGAAACTAAACTGCATATGTCCATGTCCTTGCAAAAATATCAACATTAGGATGAAGTGAAAAGGACTCTATCCCACCAGCAAACCTTGCCTACCTTCTACACTTCTAAGTTATAAAGCAACTATGAAACAAATAATCGACAAAAATATTGTTTCTATAGTCATTCAAATAGTTGAGCAAGAATGTTATGAACCTAGATATAGATGAATATAGTTAGTTCAGTTAGTTAGTGATTTGTTAGTAAGATCTCTATAGAAGAGGATCTTTTGTATTAGAAATAGATCTTATTATCCTAATTGAATATAATTACTCTCTTCATATTATCTTCCTCTTTCTTCTTCCTTAATTCCTTATTCTCCTATATCTCCCTCTCTTTCTTCGCTCTTCCTATTTCCCCTCATTATGATAAGAGAACCTCTTACATAGAGATCTTACTAACAAACTCCTAACTATTCTAACTAACTAAACTAACTATATTTATATAAATCTAGGTTCATAACAAAGAAAATTGATAAAAATGGAGGACCCTCAAGATGGTGAAACTAGGGCATACCTTTTCTTTATTGACTATCCAAAGTCTACACCAACTAAAGAGAACTCTGTCGTAACACCAAACCTTACCTACCTTCTGCACTTTCTAGTTATAAAGCAACTATGAAGCAAATAATTGAGCAAAAAAATAACTATCAAGAATATTGCTTCCATAATTATTCAAATAATAGGGGGAAAAATCAAAGAAAAATGGAAGACCCTCAAGATGGTGAAAACTAGGACTTACATTCCCTTCATCGACTATCCAAAGTCTACAGTAATGGAAGCTGCTGGAGAAGCCTCCAGTCACCTAACTTTTATAATCCAAAAGCCCTAAGTCTTAGTAATGAGCTATAATGTTTTCACTAGCCCATCTGCCTACACAAATGAGCTAGGTAATTTAGGGAGGATCTATCAGCAAAATTTCTTTTGCTTAGGGTTTATCAATGACACTAGCCTTCCAAACTATAGGTGTGATATGTGTGAGCCTTTTAGACTCTCTAGGAGGCAAAATGAGTTTTTCCCTATGGTAGTATGGAGTATTCATACAACCTCAAGGAAATATGTATCCTAGCATTTGCCTAAAATAAGGATTTCCATCTGCTTGTCTCAACTTAGAAATATGATATTCAACATCTATGTTTTCTTTTACCTTCACAAAGTCCTTCAAAACATATTCAGCATTGATAACTTGTCTCTTTTTTCCCTCAAAAAGATATTCAACAGTAATACCATAGAAATAAATTGAATAACTAACAACATTGAAATTTGAAACATACTTCATTTGAATCATTTCTTAATTACTAATAGCAAAAAATTATAGTTTAACATACTTATACAATCCAAAAAAAATTAATAATAACCTACACTTATAACAAACCCAGTATATTTACTTCTTGTTAAATCACAATACTAATTCCCCTTCAACAACATAAGAAGAATGACCAAAAACTCTTATCTCTAAACTTTTCTCTTGCATATTCTTGTTTAGGCAATTCAATAATCAATCTAACATTTGGGTAAACCTATCAATGATAAGTAGATTGTTGAATTAAGCAAAAATTTTCATTCAATCCAAGTTTATGACATTGGTGGAGCCAAAACACATGCCAGCAAAGTCATTGTACAGGGAGGAGTGGTAAAGTAGTTATTTAGAATATTTGAAGAAGATGGAAATGGTTCATCAAGGTGGCGGAATTGGCACATTCTATGGCTAAGCTTGGGCAAGTGTCACAAGTAGGCCTTGTGAACTAGTTCAGTAGGTAAACATACTTAGTTTCGGACAAAACTTGGCATAAAAATCAAGCATAAAAAAGAGGCTTTATAGTGCAAAATTGGGAGCAAATACACTTGTAGATTAATTTTTTTTATTTTTAGCATTAATTGATTATCCAGTACAAGTAAAAAAGTATGTGGTTGTGATCCTTACATTTTTATCTTCACGTCCATATAAAATGGCGCATTAGAGCCCTTACGATTTAGGAGAAAATTCCTTATGTCTACTCTTGTCGATAAGGCTTTTGCTTAGAATGCTATTTAAAAAGGGTAAGTCTAGTGACTAGGTAGGCACTATGACTCAGGCTAGAGATCAAAGTGTGGAGCTTAAAGATACTCCCCTACACTCTCAAAACTATTTAATGAGGCATATATTAATAAAATGGAGTTATCCCTTTCCTTATTTTTAAAAAAGTCCTTTCTTAATATGTATTAGAGACTTCTTATATGGCACATTTTTTTAGACTCGATATGTGCTAATACTTCAACTACATGCTCATGTTAGCTTGCAGTCATGTTATGCATGGGATTTTGATTGTATGGGCTACAAAATCCTCAATGTCCTAATATCTATCCAAGTGTGGCTTGAATTTATTGGAAGGCTAGCAAATTAGCTAAGAGTTGGCATCATGTATCACACAATTTCAGCTAGAGACCTACTAGGCCTATGATAGCATGCCTAACATGGATGATAAAGAAGGCTACTAGGACTAGGAATGGTAGGATCAATTTTTAGGAGTTCTCTCATGCTATAAATTTTATTGCTTTTGATAATTCATGCATTTAAAATTAATTAACTCATCTCACATCTACTGAACCGGTATACCAAATTTGGATAGATGTTTGAAATATCAAAGTATAGCAAATAATAAAAACTAAACTTCTTTTGATAGATGTTTGAAAAGTAAAGATTTGTTTGTTTGTGTTTTCCATTTTTTTCCTTTTTCAAACACTTTTATAGAATAAGGTTTAAAAACAAGTTTAAAAAAATAAAAGATGTTTGACAAAATTATTTTCAAAACAATTTTAATTACAATAATCTTATTACTAAGAAGTTTATCCTGCATATTTTTGGATTGTTTTAAAAATAGAAAAATAAAAATATCTCAAAGTTATTTTTCTTTTTGAAAACACACATTTCAAATTCCAATTTTTAAATATTGTATATAAAAACATTTATCCAAACAAATTTTTTTGTTTTTAAAAACATGAAAACAAAAAACTAATTTTAAAAAGAGTAATCAAATAGAGCATGAATTATCAAATTTGGCTTAAATAGGCTTGAGAACAAAGACTGTTAGAAGCTTGGATAGCCTGTCCAGTGAAAGTGAGTCTTTATCAAATTTCTCCACCACTAATGGTTGTTTTTATGAATAGTATAGTGCATACCAATGCAACTTGTATCACTATTTAATCAAGAAGAATGTTGTGGGTATTTTCAGAATCACATAAGTAAGCTGGTAAAAGCCCAATGGATGGACTCGACTAATAAGGGCCCAGCTCACCTAGGATTGAGGTCACTGGACTAAGACATCAAGTTGCTAAATATGAGTTGAGCTCACTGGTCAACATGGGTAGTGGGCTGGTAAAAGCCCAATGGATAGACTCAGCTAATAAGGGCCCAGCTCACCTAGGATTGAGGTCATTGGATAAAGACATTAACTCGTTAAATACAAGCTAAGGTCAGTGGTCAACATAAGTCAAAGCACCAACCTTAGGTCGTTGAAAACAAGGCTCAGCTCATAGATTGAAGCACGCATCCCTAACCATCAATCCAAGAAGATCCATTTAGTTTCCTACTTTAAAGGGAGTCTATTATAACCATCAACCCTTATCTATTATGTAATCCTAATCAAGTTATGATACTTATCTGCTATATATTTACATTCAAACTATAACCCCCCAACCATTATAAAAGGGGATGAAATCATTGTATATGAAACAATCAATCATCAGATACAATACACTCAGTAAAGAGTAATAAAAGCCATGGACATAAAGGTCAAACTGACTTTAGCTGAACCACGTTAAAAACTTCTAGTATCTCCTTGTTCTTCCTCTCTCTTTCTCTCTCTCTTCACATTCAATCCATAGTTTGGGGTCCTGAACTAGGGCTGACCAGATTTGACCTTCAACATTTTGGTGCTGGAAAAAGGGCCCTAAATTGCATTCCCCTTGACTTTTTTTTTATGGTTAAAGAAAGAATCGCCAATAGTTTAGATGTTGTAGTTGACTAGCCTGATGGTCATCGGGAATAACAGAGGGATCCAATCCTTCTCATGGTAGGCACTTCCATCATCCCTACCATAAGTGTTGCTGCCAACATTCCCCCAGTGGCCTCACACTAGCCTAATATTATTGATAGAATACAAGTATTGCATCAACAATATGAGGCATTGGACAAAATGATAAGAAAGTTAGCTAAAGCAGTTAAGGCATTGACTCAGGCACAAGCCGAATGCTCACAAGAGCAGGTTAAGAATGCTACACAGAAAGAGGCTCTCCAATGGACACAGGAAGGAGCTCAGGAAGAGAGACCAACTAGAGAAGTACCTCAGCACACCCATTCAGCTTACTCTACAAACTCATGACCAAGGTTAAAGGTCCATCAAGTTTGTGAGGAGAATAAAGGAGATCATCAGCAACGTAGGGGTTCATGTTGAGCTGGGGCTCAAATAGGACAAATTGGAGACATTTCTCAGATCAAAACTCACTAGGCTATGAGCAAAGAAAGCACAAAACCTCATATTGATACTCACATGACAAAAAAAGGAGCCAACCATCCTCCGAGCATTAGTATAAGGCTCAGGACCATATGGTAGAAGAGCTACTTCAAAGGGTAGAATAGTTGGAACAATGCCCTTAGGCTTAGGACAACCAAGACTAGTACAAGGAAAAGACCCCGTTCACTAGAGAAATAGAGACGTAACCTCTCCCTTGTAAATTTAAAATCCCCACGATCTCGCAATATAATGAGGATAGTGATTCATACAATCACCTGGATGCATTAAATGTGTAGATGGATTTTTAGATAACCAATCCTTTGGTTAAATGTCATGTCTTCCTAGCCACTCTAGAAGACATACCTCAAACATGATTCAGAAATCTCAAAGCTTGCAGCATTGACAATTGGGAAGAGTGCCAAAGAAGATTTATCAACCAGTACAAAGCATTGAGAAGGCAACTCACACCATCCTATCACCTGGCAATAGTCTTTCAGTTGGAGAATGAATCATTGAAAGACTACATCACCTAGTTCAAGCACGAGGTCAGCAATGTAGAGAACCTCTTAGATAAGAGCATCTTAATAGTGATCTCAACAGAACTCCACAAAGATGAAAAGCTATATGAGAGCATATACAAGTCTCCAGTGAGGGACCTGGGTGAATTTTATGAATGAGTTGCCAAGGAGATCAAGTGGAAGGAGACCTTTAGCCTAAAGAAGTCTGATCATAAGCATGAAGTGAATAGCTCTGATCAAAATAAAGAGAAAAGCAATGATGAAAATAGCAAGGATAGTACTGTAACCATCCTACAAAAAAGGCCACGATTGAACAACGTTAGCATGAAAGTTGCCATAACAACTACAGTGTCCTATCAGATACCCCAAATAGGATCTTTGCAACAAAGAAAGATATGGAGGACTTTAAAAAGCCTAAACCCCTAAAGATTCCCAACAAGTTTAGGAACAGAGATAAGTTGTGTGCCTATCACAAGGAGGTCAAGCACAATACTTCAGAGTGTTGGGCACTTAAAGATGTGATTGAGGATCTGATCAAGAGAGGTCACTTGAGAGACTATGTGATGCAACCTATGGGACAACGATCTCAATAACCCCAGCAACCACAACAACAGTAGCTCCAATTCTTCTAATTCTGAAGGCCCAAATTCAGACTACATCATCAGTGATCCCGTACAACACCCTATCCTCCCTAAGCTTGTAAGGCCAATGATGGGACACTAGGTTTGAACTAAGAGGGCCCACACATCATCAAGGAAGACTTAGGAACAGAACTTTAACAAATTTGAATGGAGCTGAAGTCCTACGAGCTTGGAATGCTAAACATCTAACTACCCTTCTAATCCAAAAGGGACATTTAACTTGACAAAGTCATGGCATGTTAGCTAAGGTGCATCCATGTAACCTACCTGGGCACTCAAACATGTGCTAGTTGAGGCACATTCGTGTGACCTACTTGGGCACTCCAACAAATGCTAGCTGAGAGGCATCTATGTGACCTACCTGGGCACTCAAACATGTGTTGGCTGAGGTGCATCTACGTGACCTACCTAAGCACTCAAACTCAAAAAGATGGCTTCGATAATTAGGCCACAAAGAAGGCTAGAAATCAGTGACCTCTCATGAGTGTGGAATGCTAAAGATCTGCACCTATATCCTCAATAAATTTTAGCTTAATCCCTTTTGTCTTGTAATATTATTCCCTTATATTTACATCTATGTTTACTAAATTTTTGAACAAATTTTCAATAGAATTCAAATCCAGAAGTAAGCTAAAACCCGGTAGTGACCTCTAAAAATCCATTGCCAGCTAAAGCTCTAAGCCAGCTAAAGTGCTATGGCACTAAAACCTATTACCAGTTGAGACTCTAAGCTAGCTAAGGCACAAGGTGCTAAAATAAATCCATTGCCAACTGAGGCTCTAAGCTAGCTAAGGTGCTATGGCGCTAAAATCCATTGCCAACTGAGGTTCTAAGCTAGCTGAGATGATATAGTGCTAAAATCCATTACCAATTGAGGCTTTAAGCCAACTGAGGCACTAAGGCGCTAAAATAAATTCATTGCTAGCTTAGGATCTAAGCCAAATGAGGCGTGATGGTGCTAAAATCCATTGCTAGCTGAGGCATTATGGCATTAAAATCCATTACCAATTGAGGCTTTAAGCCAGCTGAAGTGCTAAGGCATTAAAATAAATTCATGGCCAGCTCAAGCTCTAAGCTAGCTAAGGCATTATGGGGCTAAAATCCACTGCCAGCTAAAGCTCTAAGCCAGCTGAGGTGCTATGACGCTAAAATCCATTGCCAGCTAAGGTGCTATGGTGCTAAAATCCATTGCCATCTGAGGTGCTATGGCACTAAAATCCATTGCCAACTGAGGTGCTAAGGCACTAAAATAAATTAAAAGCCAGCTAAGGCTCTAAGCCAGTTGAGGTGCTAAGGCACTAAAATAAATTCATTGCCAACTGAGGTTCCGAGCTAGTTGAGGCGCTAAGGCACTAAAATAAATTTATTGCCAACTGAGGCTCTAAGCCAACTGAGGCACTATGGCACCAAAATAAATTCATTGCCTGCTAAGGCACATCTATGCAACCTGCTCAAGTAACAAAATAGCTAGCAAGGACATATTCATATGACCTACTACTTGGCACTATATGTGACCTACTATTTGGCACCACATACGACCTACTCTTTAGCATCGTATATGACCTACTATTCGGCACTACATATGACTTACTCTCTAGCACCATATGTGACCTACTATTCGATACTACATGCGACCTACTCTTTGGCATCGTATGCAACCTACTATTCAACATCGCATGCGACTTACTACTTGGTACTATATGCGACCAACTACTTGGCACCACACTTATGCTTTCATCTTGACAATGATAAAGTCATTAGTTTGTTAGATAAGGTCGATTGACCTACTGGACATTCATCTTAACTAAATGTTTGTTAAGTCATGGTTTGCAGGACCTCATTCATGTCAATGCACATGTTATTATCTGCAACCTACTGAACATCCAGCTTGATGTACTTGGAAAAGCAAGAAAACTATGAAAATTCATTCAACGAGATGAATGTACATAGAGGTACAATCATACAAGATTGAAATAAACCTACAACTATCATGGCCTATAAAGAAGACTGGCCTCTTGTGGGCTGAAGGATCGACATATCTGATAAGCAAGTTGCCCATCATTTGGTCATTAGCCAAGTTATGCTCAAACTTCTCCCTATTCTCCTCCCAAGAAGGCAAAAGAATAGAGATGAAAGAAATAAACTAATTTACATTACCATGAGAAAATGAAATCTCTACAAAACTTTCCAAGATCCTTAGAGAGGAATTATCCATGAGAATCTCCTATGCAGTAGGCCATACACACCCCAAAGCACTTTACGTAAGATCTAGACCATCAAGGACATAGGGGGCTCAACCAATGCACCCATCAGGTCATTCTAATAAGTAAGGAAAAAAGGGTTTCATCACCATATAACTCAATTAGCCTCATATTTAGATCAGGAGACTAATCAACTACCCTTGATCTAATGGTCCAACAAAAAGCAAGGCTCTGTCATTGCCACACTGACGACTATGAAAAAATGTGCACATTAAATGTGGAAATGATGGCACAAGCAAGCATAGATGAAATGAAAGGGCAAGAGATAAAATGATGACATCACGATTGATAGCTTTTACTAGCCAAACTTCAGCTCCCAGTCCACAGAATGAATTGAGAGTTGAGGGGCTAATGTTGTTATGGGTATTTTGGAATCGCATAAGTAGGCTAGTAAAAGCCCAATGGATAGACTCAGCTAATAAGGGCCCAGCTTACCTTGGATTGAGGTTACTGGACTAAGATATCAGGTCACTAAATATGAGCTAAGGTCGCTGGTCAACATGAGTAGTGGGCTAATAAAAGCCCAATGGATGGACTCAGCTAATAAAGGCCCAACTCACCCAGGATTGAGGTCACTGGACTAAAACATCAAGTCATTAAATACGAGCTAAGGTTGCTTGTCAACACGGGTCAAAACACTAACCTTAGGACGTTGAGAACAAGGCTCAGCTCACATATTAAAGCATGCATCCCTAACCACCAATCCAAGAAGATCTATTTAGTTTCCTGCTTTGATAGGAGTCTATTATAACTATCGACTTTTATCTATTATGTAATCCTAATCAAATTATGATACTTATTTGCTATAGATTTACATTCAAACTGTAACCCCCCTAACCATTATAAAAGGGGATGAAATCATTATACGTGACACAATCAATCATCAAATACAATATACTCAACAAAGAGTAATAAAAGCCATGGACGTAGGGGTCAAATTGACTTTAGCCAACCATGTTAAAAACTTTTGGTGTCTCTTTATTCTTCCTCTCTCTCTTTCTCTTCTCACATGCAATCCATAATTTGGGGACCTGAACTTAGGTTAACTGAATTCGACCGTCAACAAAGAGCAAATAAGTTAATCAAACCAATTAATGTCTTTCCTACCAATCTATTTAAAGAAGATAACAAATTGCACAATCTTTCAGTAAATTTTTTAAGGAAGAATCATAATATTATTGTATGTTAGAATACAATGTCATTTTTTTGCACATAATTTTGCAACTCATTTTCATGTATTTAATTAAAATTCTATATATCTAATTTAATTGCTATTAATTATGTAACATCACAATTATGTGTGAAAAAATGACATAAGAAATCAATGCACAATAATATTGTATTTCTTGTTTAAAAAGGTTAAAAAATTATCATAATTTAATAAAACGTTTAATCAAGTAAATGATGGATGTTCATTCCAAAATTCATACAATTTAAAGTTTTGATTTTTAAGTTTTCAAAGTTGGTGGGGATAAAATCCAACCACCCTAAACTTAAAGGAGATATTTTACGTTTTTTTCAAAATATAAAATAAATCACTTTGTCTTAGGTGAATCTATTTTGGTGAATTTGACATACTTATAATGCATCAATAACTTTCTGAACTGAAATAATATAATAAAGAAAAATATTGAAACAAATTTAAATTTGAGTTGTAAGATGAAAAATGAACTTAATTTAGGTAATAATCATGAATTAAAAAAAGCAAAAAAATTTGCAAATTATATCTTATTAAAAACATGTTATACCATGCATTAAATTTATAATACGACAATAGAATTTTAAAAAAATGTGAATTTTTAAATTTTAAATTTATTGGTTAGAAAGGTAACAAATCTCATTTACGATTTAATAAGTTTTAAAAACCAACAAAAAATGTATCAAAAACTTATAGCGATGCATTAGTGTATGTTATATTACATCCAAAATAATTTCAGTATCAATTTAAATTTAATCCATTATCAATATAAATTTTTTTATATTATTAGTCACTAAGGAAATATCATATCGTCAAAGAAATAGGAATAATTAAAAATTTTTATTAAAAATAAAAAATTTTAACAACTTTTAAAGATGTGACAAAGCGTAAATGAATAATAGTGTGATTTACACTAATCATGCATAAAATTTAAATCCTATTAGCTTACTTATTAAATGATCTTTTATTATACAAAATATTATAGATTAATATTAATATGGAAAATCATCAATTATTATGAAATAAGATGATAATTATTAATAATTTTTTAGACTAAAAAGGTAGAAGACAGAACAATATTGAAATCATTTGAAATTGAGTTATGCAAAAAGTTACTTGATTTAAGTGATAAGAAATGTGAGATACAAAAGGTAAGAATCATATAAAATATAAAACATATATATGATTTTAACAATTTTTTTAATTAATATAGATGACCAATATACTTGTTGTGATTGAATGTAAAAGAAAGAAACATATTGAGTGATATTCCTTAAATGGGTTGATTTTTGTTAATTATTTTAATAAAAAATCGATGTAATCTAGCGTAATCAAGATGAAGTTATACCATATATTGACGCAGGGAGTTTATACATTTGATCTCATCAATTTTTATTCCGACCTATCCAGTTTTGGTCCCACTGTTAGAGTTGAAGGTGAAGCTCATGGACGGTTGAGATTATGGGCAGCAACTTCAATGAGATGTATTTGGTTGGAGACATGTTACTCAATTAATCCGGTGGAATTGTGTCATCAGATGTAGTAACAAGGGGCTTTGATTTTTTAATACATAATATTTGACTGATTGTAATGTATTTTTTTATAATGGTAATGAATTGAAAAAAAAAAAAAAGAGGAAAGATTTGCACAATTTTATAATTTGATACACTACAAAAAAAAACTATTAAAATAGCAATGGTTATGCAGTGTATATAACGGTGGTTAGAACTGTCGCAAAGTAAAATAACGTGGTCATAAGAATCGCTAAAAAATATGACACCAAGTTGACATTAACGGTAGTTAAAAGACACTGTTGGACACTATATTTTTTAGAAATTTGTGAATTAATTTAGCAGTGATTAAACTAATCACCGCAATGTTTTTCACATTATAATTTAGCGACGGTTATGTAATTGACGTTATTATTTTAAAAAATATATTTAATTTAGTGACGGTTACGTAACTACCATTATTTTTTAATTCTAATTTTAATGTTACGGTGGTTGTTTAACCGCTACTAAATTTTTGTAATATTTTTTAAAAAAATTTCAAGCCATTCAATCTTTTTATTCCATTAATTAATGACACTATCCCTGTAAAATATAAATACAAACACATAGTGCAATAAAAATAATATTCATTCAAACATAATAAAAATGACATTCATTCGAATAAAATATTCAAAATTACAATCAAAAGTTATAATATCAATCAACTTTACATTCCAGTCGAAAACTATTTGAAATAAAAAATACAATAAAACCTAAGAAGATTAGCTAGGATCAGTGGCATTTCTCTCTTGATTAGTCCCTCTTGAAGATTTCCTTGCATACACAGGTTAAAACTGATCTGTCAAATTAACATCAGCCCTATCCTGAAAAGAAAAAGAAAAAGAATATCTAGACTGAAGAATTACTTACGAATTCAGACATGCAAAAACAGCAATTTACTTGTGCCATAGTTTAGCAAAATTTTGGTTTGAAAATAACAATTCAATTACCCATAAATTAATACAATTATACCATAGTTTGGCATACATATGCAAAAACTAATAACACAATTATACCATGGTTTGGCATACATATGTAGAAACCAAACATCATATTGGTCCAGTTATGCAAAAAAATAGCAATTCAAATATGCAAAAATTGGTCCAATTAGGCAGAAAAAACAACAATTCAATTATCGATGTCTTTGATTCTCATAGTCAAAGATAAACCATAGTGAAATTTAGCCTCAAAAAAGAATATAAGAAACAAAGATACAAAAACTTAAAACTCATTTCCAAACTGAAGGCAGATTACACTAGAATGCAAGGCATCCATATGCAGTGTTGCCTACATATCTACATCAACAAAATTTCATATTTGGCAGTAAACAAAAAATTTAAAGCTCATTTCCAAACTGAAGGTAGATTACACCAGAATGCAAGGCATCCATGTGTAGTGTTGCCTACATATCTACATCAACAAAACTTCACATTTGTAGCTAACAAATATTTGGTAGAAAATAAACAACTTCTACACAGCAAACACAGTTGGAATAATAGATTTGACCAAGTTTTACGCATAATACCTGTTGGTCAGTAGATGGCTGACCGAACAAAGGGGGTGGAATGCACCCTCCCATAGACTTAATGTAATCTATAATGGCTTGCACAAATGCCTATGTTTTAGCCAATTGCTCCTTATTCTGATATAATTCTTATTTAAGCCTATGAATTTCTTGGTTCACAGTGTTGGAGCCCGATGAATAGCTACCACCTCCTCTTTCAGACTCCCAAACATGCTAGTGGGACAAACACCCATGCCTAGTCCTCGGACACGACCTGGGTGCTCCTTCCCAAACACTTGCCCAAAAGTATCATCTGGGGAGATTATAGACAGTTGTGTTTGGTCTGCTTGGCTTGAGGCTTCTTACAATTTTTCCTAAGTAAACAACAAAATATAGGTATTAATTTCAACTGATTACTATTTCAAAAGTAATAAAGTTTTCAATGAACCCTCACCCCTATGCTCCTTGCGTCATCATTCATGTACAAGCCATCATTTCTCCAATGCTAGCATCCCACAACTTTGCCCGTCCAACGAAACCTTATCTCTCCTTCTCCTATCATTTAAACAAGCAAAAAAGAGTTATTTCATAAGCAAATCTTAATTGTATTTGCTTAAATTAGATAGCTATGCTACTATTTTATCCTTTTTCTACGCAAATATTTTTGACCCTGCAATGTGAGGAATGGTCTGTTTGCTTCTATTCCGTGCATTTTTCCTACACATTTCCTGCATGAAGAAACTCAATTACTTATTTAGCCATCAGTACGGCATAATTAAATTCAATCATTTTTACATACTAAAATTAAATAAACTATTAACCTTATGTTTTTATTTATCTCAGATGAGGACCAAAACTCTCCATTGCTCTCTTGAAATGCCCATGGGGCAATTTTGTTCAATATTTTGCTCCAAAGTCAGGCTGGGGTCATAATGTTTATTGTACAAGGCTCCTTTGAAATCCCTGCACCGCTTTCCAATCTATTGATTAGTGAGCCACTTAGCCATTTCATCATGCTCAAATTGAAAATATGGCTGTGACAAAGAAAAAGCCATTAGTATCAGAATAAAATATGAAATATAATGTCCTAATGATTTGGGCACCCTCTTTCAATCAAAACCACATCCTTTTGAATTGATGACCCCAAAATGAGCCTCATTATTATCAACTTAGT
>JANHAO010008525.1:0-19158 GCA_026873985.1 Saraca asoca | reverse complement strand
GGCTGGACTACGGTCCCGTGATTTTTACTCTCTTTTGAGGGGTTTTCCACGTTAAAAATTACGGTGTCATTCTTTCTAGTATTTTCAGTAATTTGATTTTGTGCTGTTGGTTGGATATTGATTTCTGGTTTAATTCACACAAAAGACAGGAGAAGTTGTGTGGGATTGATTTTTTATTGTTTCCGCTGTGCCTGCCTGTTTCTTCCCAACAGAAGTATATAAGAAATTTACGCTATTTTTAACCTAATTTATGATAATGAAACTTGGAACACATTTGAACCTAAACACACTCACCTGGCAGTGTAACTAATTTTGGACGAGAAGGAGATCGCATTTTATTGAAAAGGAACTTGAGCTTCAAAATTTCAGTATGCTTCTATTTGCAATATTTCGAGTTCATATTTTCATGCAAGTTGAGAAGGCAAATACCAAATTAAGCCACAAAATTGTCATTCATAGATGGCATAATCACATCAGAACAAATATATGCGACGAAATGTTGGAATAAGTTGAGTCGCAGTTGGACCATATGGTCCACCTACCTAGTTGCTAAGCAGCAAAGCTTTATAGAAACTATGAATCTGTTTAGAATGCAACTGACAAGATAATAACATAACTAATCTGTATGTTTCCATTTAGAACATTGAAGGAAATATCAAGATGGAGTAGATTGTCTGTATGTAATCGAAAATAATCTATAAGTATCATTATAAATTTTTAGAAAAAATTGTTAATATGTTTTGTTCTTAGAATGTAATAGTTTATTTATAAACTTATCCTCTGTCAAAATGGGAAAGAGGATCTAGGAGAAAATTCGAAAAATTAAAAATAAAAATGTTAAATTAACTTTGAGGGTGAAAAGAGAAAAAGGAAAATATTTGTAAAGAATGGTCAAACTGTGGACTAAGGACAAAGCATGCTGAAGAGGAGCCATGGAGCACAAGGCATGCTAGACGACACAAGGACCCACTCAAACTCATACCCATGCATACTCACTATCATCAGCCCAATTCATGCAATAACCGGTTTTAGTTGCTATGTTTCAACTAAAGTTCTCTTGACATTTTGTTTTCACTTTTTAGCTGCATCTATTTGGTTGTTATCGTTTTCCTCATATTATCATTCCTCTTTTTGCCTGGATGCCTAACAACACTGATAATTGAGGGATGAGTGACGTTGGATGATATGGGTGTTTGCACTTCATTTTATTATGCACTATGAAGGTTAAAATCTAAAATTTCTTTGTAAATTATCCAAACTCCTCCCTATAATATGTCTGATGCATTTTTATTTTTAGTCTGAAATATAAAAAAAGGTCTGTGACACTGTGACTGCATATAATGTTGCCCGCTCCTTTGTAATTTAATATATTTTTCATAGAAAAAAGGAAATTAGAAAAATAGTCATCCTAGAATTAATATATTAATAGTAATACCAGTTAAAAATATTAAGAGAAATATTCTGACTTTTGATATTTAATGAAATTATATGAACTTCTTTTATAATTTAAAACTCTAAACCTTCTTTGAAACATAAAAATGTTATATTTAAATTTAAACTTAAAAATTGCATTAATAAAATAATGAAAAAGATGAATTAAATTTTAAATCAAACAATATAAGATATTGATTAAGTTCAAACTACTTAAAAAAATATTATACTTATATCAAAAAATTAACTTTTCTATCAATCATATTTTAACCAATTAAATTTGAATAAAACGTATCTATAATTACTAAATATTTTAAATATCTTATATCATTAATTTCAATCATATGGCATTTTTTTAATCATTTCATTAATGAAAAATATAAATTTGAGTTTAAATATAATATTTTTATATTTCATTAAAAATCAAGTTAGAATTTTTAAATTAAAAAAGAAATTTCCGTGATTTTATTAAATTTTAAGAAAATCGAAGTATTTTTCTTAAAAATTAATATAATGAGACTACTTGTATCGCAAACTGATAACGATCGTAATTTTTTTTTTTCGAGAGATCTTGAATAGAACTAAGCAAATAAAAGTTTGTATATATCTTCTGTAAGCAGAAAGTTTGTATCATTTGCAATGTTGCACTCTAGGGCACATGGGTACGTAGTTAATTGTTAATTCTCCAGTTCAAATTAAAAAATAAAAATCACATGAATATAATATGTGTCTTGGAAATTGGGAGACTACACTTAGGCTTCGAAATAAACAAATTTAGCATGCCAAATGAATTGTTTGCTTCTCTAATTAGGCTTAGCCTTGGATAGACAGAGTTTAATGGCATTTCTCCTCCTGACAAGTGCTTCTAACCATTTGCCAACCTAAGCATCTGCGGCATTCATGTCTGTGTCAGTAACTGGCAAATATATATATATATATATATATATATAGAGAGAGAGAGAGAGAGAGAGAGAGAGAGAGAGAGAGAGTGAGTGAGTGAATGACTGAAGGATTTTAGCGCAAGCAAGAAAAAGGCATAGTTATTTAGGTTGATATATATCAGTATTCCCTGGCGTGCCGTGCTTCATCATCAGCTGCATGCACTTGCTGGGTCTTGAATGAAGCAATATCATCAAATTATCACTAAGAAGCTAAGCTAAAATATTATATCATCAATCCACCTTACTTGATCAGATCTGTTCTATAGCTCAACGTGTCTTTGAATTCTAAGGAGACAAGATCATCAAATTAGATAGCATTTAAAAGGGGAAAATCATGAAATAAATAATTAAGAAAGCAAATTATTTTCGCTCCAAAATACCTAATTTAATCCTAGAAATGAGTCAAGGTTTATGAGATTATATGGGTCAATAATCTGTAATTTTTATTTTTCATCTTGTTGGTTATTTCTTGTGGTTTTATCAAACACTTAACCCGACATTATGTAGTTATTCCAGCCAATATATCACAATATACAGGCCCTCTATGGCTTACACAACTATGTAGTGATACTTACACGGTTACACAAGACACCCGAGCATAGATATTCGGAAATTTTGAGGTCCATAGATGAAGTTGCAACCTGTGATTTTACATTACGATTGTAATCATAATTATATTATAAAATTTCATATAAATACAGAAATATATAATTATTATGAAACAAAATTATAAAAAATTGTAATAGTAAGATTTAGTGTAATATAACAAATTACACTTTAAAGCCAATGGTTTCAACATGCATTCTGTAGACAGCAAAACCATCAACTTGACAAACTGGCCTCCAAGAAAAATCAAATATTTTACTGTCATATGCAAGACACCATATACATCGAACCTGACATCTACAGAGTTTTCTCTAAAAGAACTTGTACCTAACCACAAAACTTTGTAGGTCAAGAACAAGTGTAGTTAGGGGATCACTCTCTCTGCTGGTGTCACAGGCTATCTCTTAGGTATGAAAGCTTGCTAGAGTGCTCACATTATTCATGAAACACAAGAGCCTTCCTATTTGTGGTAATTCAAATAGAATAAAAACTATATATCTTGATTCCAGAGTCATCATGTGCTCATGCATCTGAATTAACACACACCTGCACTGAAGCAGATGGCTATATATATTGAGAGAGGGTTTTCACTCTTCCACACATTTTTACATACAAATATCTCACAGCATTCATCAAACATTTATAAAACAATGTTAGTAGCAACCGTGAGTTCTCACATTACATATTTAATATAATGTGCATCAAATTAACTTTGCATATTTTAAAACAGTGCTAACAAGTTAAATGTGACATATTACAAATATGAGTGACAGTGAGACATAATATGTGCTATTAGCACTATTCAAGATTTTATATAAACTACTGCCAATAGAAACCTTCCCATGCATCCCTTTTCTGGCTTCATTTTTCAAATACGCATATCCCAATGTCACAGTCGGATCTTGCTTTTAAAAGTGGGCTTAACTTGTTGCCTTCATCCCTACTACTCTGCAGTAACAGCAATGCCATGTCCGAGCTGCTATTGGTTTCAAAGCCTGCCATTGCATCAGTACTACTTTCATGCCTGTCTTCTTGACTCAACTGAGAAGCCACAAACTTGTCAAGATCCCTCCAATCAGTCACTTTCTTCTTGTTGCTCTTGAGTGATATATTGTGATCATTTTCTTCATTATTGTCTGATACTAAGAAAACTGATGACCTTGGCCTCTTCATTGATGCCAACGAAGGGCTTTCTAGCTGAGGAAGCTGCAAGAATTGGTCTGAAGGCATGAAACACAACTTCTCCACTTCTATCTCTTGCTTGAACAATAAATTTTGAGATAAAATGCTTTGAGGCTGCCTTGAGATAAGATCAATTTGATCAACCACTGAGCTGGCTCCACTTGTTTCATCATAAAAGTAGCTTGAATCCCACCCCTCAGTGTTCTTGCTTTGGCCATTTGTTCTTTTCTTGAATGCCCTGCATACAACCCATCTCTCTTCCTGCACGAACTCGGCCAAAGTTTCAAAAGGATGAGATAAAACTTTCATGACTTCTTTTCTTTCCTTTCTCATGTCTTACTAGCAAACAAGACTTTAAGCTGCACGTTAAAAGTAGTGTAGTTTTTTTTTTTTACTTTATGTCTTTTAACCTTTTTAGCTTTTGTCAGTTGAATAAAGAAATTCCTTTATCTGTTTATTTACAACTCTTAGCTGAATATGCAATATGATAATTTAATTTAAACTAATCTCATATGTTTTAAAACAATTAAGGTCAGATAGTTGTGATGAGAATTATAAATGAATAAAAGTAAAATTAACACTTAATCTTGTCAATCAATTTTCCATATATTTGGTCAATAGAAGTAGTAGACGTAGTCAAAGAATGAGAAAAGCTTACCGTTACATTATGACAGGTTTACGTTAGCAAAACCAACTGGCAGGAAAGTCTATAGCGAAAAAAGGAATGGAAAGAAGCAGCCCAATGATTCGCTATTGAAAGTAATGACTTTTGACTTAATGTTGGGAAAAGCTATGTTCTCAGAAGCATGCTGTGCCTCGTTGAATTTTCAGATATTAGTGGTCTATATGAAGAAAGCAAACTCAAAGGTATTTCCTTTCCGTCAAGTTATGAAATGAGTTTGGAGAAACCAATCAACCGCATAATTTGCATTAATTTGGCAACATTAATTTCTAAACATTGATATAGTCTCAACTCATATTATCTCCATTTATCATGTGTACAAATGTGAAAATAGTTTATTTAATAGCGATTTTGAAAATATTCCCCATTCCGTTGAGCCCAAAGAATTGAAATACTCACCAACCTAGGAATGTTGTTTGTGTTTGTGAAAGTGGAGAAGGTTAGAGAATATTTGCGATAATGGGAGGCCATGATCTTAGGCCACTCATCATGTTTGAACGTAACATTTCAATTGACACAAACAAAAAGGAGAATTGAGTGATCAAAACGCGTAAATGCAAATATAAATAGTGGAGCTTGCCTGTGAAGGTCCATTTTCTTGATCAGATTCGAGCCTGTACTCGTGCATGATCCAGTCAGTTTTCTGGCCATGTGGGGCTCTACCTCTGTAGAAAACAAGTGTCTTCCTCATTCCAATCAATTTTGACTTATCATACACTGCTTTGTCTCTTCCTGTTGCCTTCCAGAACCCAGCCATGGTTGCTCTGTTAGTCCTCGTCCCTGTTGGGTACTTCTTGTCTTTGTGGCTGAAGAAATACCACTCATTCTGCTCTTCATATCCGATCTTGCATCTCTCTGCATAATATCATCCTTAACGATGACCCATAAATGGAATAACAAACAAAAATACAAAAAATATGCCTATATATAGAGTTAGAGATGTGACCATATATAGCTAAGGATCCAAATTGTCAAGCTCTAGCTGATCTTAATAGCTTAAGCTATTGTGAGAAAATTCAGTAATAATTTTATCATATCTCTGACATATACATGCGATATTTAGTCGTAAATAATATTAATGTGGGATACAATCATAGATGGGAAAACCCTAATGAGATTCATCCCTATCACCTAGCTGGTCTGGTCAAGATTTTTTCAATGGATAATCACCAGAATTCAGCATTCAAAACCCTAACTTGGAAAGGAGTGATGAGGAAGAGAAAATGATGAAAGATAGAATGTGTATGTATATACTGTATATACCTTGTAGATCCCATGGTTCAATACGATATAGATCGATCTCTCTGATAACATCAAGATCAATCTTCTGAGAAGCAACTTTCTTCCTAAGATAATAGCCAACAAGCTCTTCATCTGTTGGGTGGAACCTAAACCCCGGTGGGACGCATGACTCCATTGGCTCCATCATAGCAACTGCTACTACTGCATCAAATTCACCACCACCATTAATACCCACCACCACCCTTGACTATCATCATGTATAAATTATAACCAACTGAGAACTATATATGCGAAGGAGAGAAGATATAAAGAAGCGAGATAATGGTGAATGGAAAAAGTTAAAAAGGCAAGCTTAAATTCTAAACAAAAGTCTTACTTTTACTGTTAATTTTTTTCACACACATATATCCCACTTACTTTGAACATGTTATATATATATACACACACACACACACACACACACAGATGTAAAAAAATAATGTAAGAAGATATTTCCTAAGAAGGAGTATTGGAATAATAAACCCTTTTCGGGAAAAGGTGACAAGGTGTTATCAGATATAATCATAAGCTCATTTGGTGGTGAGCAAACACTCACCAAATTCAATTTGAAAGGAAATAAATATAAAGCGCGTGTTATAAAACAAACCCATAATTTCAGAGACAATGATTTTTTCTGGAATTAAAAGATAGAGAGAGAAAAAAAATCATGAGAGTTTGGTTTTGATGAAAACCAAGAGGAGTTGGAGCTTAGGCTCTTGTTTGTGCGGTATATGTGAGAAAACGGACATCTATAGGTTTGAGCTAATGATGTTGTCTTGTGCTAGTGAATGGTGTGAATGATTCATCAAGAACGGGGTTTCCCTTTCCATTCTATTAAAGAATAACATTCACAAATAATAACATAATACTTAAAAAAAAAAAGAATGATATTTGTAATTCTTATAATAATATACAAGTTCAATATAATAAATGCATGCATCGGTTTCTGAAGATGAGATCATTTATCAAATTATATCATATTCAGTTAAACAAAAAAAAAATAACACTATCTTTAAAAAATGAGATGATAAGTATAAATCAAACAAAAATAACAATTAGAAAACAATAATTTTTTAAACCAGTACAGAACGGAATATTAATATCAGACTAAAATATGAATAACAAGTGGAGTTATTCATTAGAACTCGTGAGGATTGTTGATGGAGTTGTTCAGAGAATTTCAGAGAATTAAGCTTGTAGAGATTCTACTATATTTTATAAGTAAACAGATATTTTTAATCTACCAAAAGATATAGTCCCATACATACAAATTAATTTCTATAACAAATTAATAACGTCAATTTTTTTTTTAAAAAAAAGGACAGTTGATTTTTGTAATTAAATTATAATTTTCTCCAAAAAAATATAAATATTTTATATAAATTTATTTGTTTATTTTTTAAAAAATTAGTATTATAAATTTCCTATTGAAATCTTAAATTATGTTTGATTTTTTAGGTGAAACAAGAATCTTCATTTTCCGTCAAACATGTTAGAAATTTTCTCGAATTTGGAGTGTCTGGAGAAAGTGAATGCCAGAAGGGGGAGTATAGATGACGTTATCAAGAAAGGGCACGCGTTTCTCGAAGGAGAAAAGGAAAGAGAGGGGCAAAAAGACAAGGCAGCGTTCTATTGGATCAAGGCCTGCCTAATGGAAAAAAGGGGTGGAATGAATGAATCATAGCAGAGTCTCTAGACTCTAGATAGAGCCATTAGGCAGACTCTGTGTCTCATTCTGACCCTTTTGTCTCTTTGTCGAGAATTTTCTTGGCACACACCATTAACATATGCTCATCCTAAAACCATGACTTTTATGGCAGCCCATCTCTTACTCCAAGAAATTTGTGCATGTAATTTACTATGAATTTGACAGGAAAATTAGATATATCTGTGGAATTTATTCACATAAAAAAGATATAATTTATTACTATCTCATCTTTTTTTATATATAGTAAATTACATTCATATAAAAAAATTTCTTCTACCTATCTTTTATAATTTTCAATGTAATAGATGATGATAAATTAATTTTTAGTTTGTAAACTATAAATTATTTAAAGTAATTATCAATATAAAACTTTTTTTATTTAACAAACTAATTCATCAAATACCTCTTAGTTAATTTTTAGTTTATTAATCAGATCAATTTATTATAAGCTCACTTATTAAACATGCCAAACAAATTCTAACTAGTACTTAGCTGCATCATGGGTCTAAGATCTAGAAATAAATCTTGAGGAACAACTACTGAGGAGGTGGTGTAGTACTGAGTTTTGTAGTTGAATGGGAAACTTTGATCAAATACATAGAAAGCCAGAGAAAGCACAAAAATTATAACACATACACAGAAGAATTAAACAGCCTTAAGATTTGGAAGAATCACATATATATATATATATATATATATTCTTCTTGTTATAAAACAAAATGATCAGAGAAAATAATAATGGGTGCCTTTATATATATGTAGAGCTAGAGCCAAAGCAAGCACAAGAAGTAAGAAGAATATGATGTTATGTAAAAGAGAAGTTGTTTCTGTAATGTTTGTGTTTGGCATGCAAAGATAATACTTGAGTCTCGAGCTTACCTGAGTTACAAGGCAAAATGAGGAATTAATACGCTTGCTTATTGGAGAGTAAGAATAAGAAGGGACGTAACAGTGTATATGGTTATTGAGAGGTAATATCAAATTTAAAATTGGTTTACAAGTGAGGGGTTTAGAAAGAGAGCATACAATAAAAAGAAGAGAGGAAAGGACCACTGAATTGCGCATGGCTTAATGGTTGTCCCCTTCTCTCCATAGCTGATGTCACTTCTTACCTTCCTACTGCCTTTTGTTGTCTTTAATTATATGATTTAGGGGTGAGGAAACAGTACTCAGATTATAATATGTGTTTTTATTTTTATTTAATAAAAAATTAAATTTTAATTTGTATTATTGATATGTTAATTTTTTTATTAATTATTTTATCAAAATTTATATTTTTTTAATTTTTAATTATTAAAAATTATAATTAACTTTTTCATATACTAAATGAAAACAAGAATACGTACTAATTAGTATAATGATTCACTTACACTAATCATAGATAAAATAAACAATCTACTTAATATATACCAAATGATGTTCGAACTTCATCAAAGTTATGGCATTGGTTAATATCGATTAATATTTGAAATAGTAGAATTAGTCTAGAATTTCTTAATTAATAGGCTAAAATATCTTAAATTATCTAATGGATAGTTTTTTTTCCCTTCAATTAGTGTAATACTTTTATTTGAGCATATTATCGACTACTATATTTCTGTTGCATGAAGTGTGTTTACTTTGGTTACTAAGCCATTTGAGTTTGGAGTTGATTAACAGCTCAAAACGTGATATCATATACTCAGTACAAAGACATTCTTGTATAAATGTCTCCCTACTCATACGTAATAAAAAAATAATTATAAGTTTTAATATATTAAATACACTATCAATCCAAAGCCCTTTGATCCTTTGACTTAAGTGATATAAGAAAGATTTTATCTCCTTTGTATTCTAGATTCATATATGTGTGAATTTAATAGATTAATCATTTCTACTATACAAAAAAAAAAAAAAAAAGACTCTACCAATTTTCAATGTATGTGGTCCTACAAAAACAATACATAGGTAATAAAAAAAAATATATCACAACTATTTTTATTTTTTCCCTCCTTGATAAAAATACTTTCTAATGAAGATATTAAGGCTCCACAATTACATTAGGCTATGCTTGGATGGGAATTAAGGAAAGAAAATTTTAAATTTTAAACCTTTCTTAATTTCGTTTGGATTGAAAGAAAGAGGGAGGAAAGAAAAATTAAAGATAAAATGTGTGGTTATAGTTTTCTAGTATTTTTAAAATTGAAAAAAATTCTTCTTCATTTATTTTTATATTTAAAATTTAAAATTTTCTTCCCTTTTTTTTTTCTTTTGTACTTTCCTATTTTATGTCCATCCAAACAATGTCTTAATGGTCTTTACCTCATCTTCCTGCGCGAGTCATTGTTAAATACATACATATCTCAACATCTTTCACATAAATATATATATATATATATATATAAATTATTCATTTAAAATTTGGATAAGTGATAAAAATGATATATAAATTTTAAAATTCTATATATTACTCTTTAAACATTCAAAAATATAAAAACTAATGAAGATGATTTACATGAGTCGCTCGTGACCTTTAAACTAACTTGTAGCCTTCATGTCTTTTCTATTAAGTCATTGTTCAATTCAATAAAGAAAAAACACATATTTTATGCCATAATTCTTGAAAAAAATCAAAGAAGACCCAACATTTTATTATTTAAAATTATTTTTAAAATTTGAGATAAGATTTTTTTTATTTTACTAAATTGAATTCACATCACTTTATCTATTTTGTAAAAAAAAAAATAGTATATACTGATTTTGTAAATGATACAAAATATTTCTAATTTTTATTTAATGTATTTTTTAAACTTGCATTTTGTATTAAATGTTTGATTTTTGGATTTGCAACTAAAATGTATTAGAGATTTATATATTTGATAAAAATGTAAGAGAGTTTTATTTTATTTCCTTTTGAAACAGAGCATAAATAGGGTCATTCATATCATTTTATTAAAAAAATAAAATGTAATTAGAGGTTATAAACAACAGCTTTCTCTTACAACACTATTAACTTGATTAAAAAAAAAAGATCACAAGATGCTCACGTGCTTTAACTCCTTTAATTTTTAACAGTAATATAAATTATTTCATTTTTTAAAAAAAATGTAAAAATAATATGTAGAATTTTAACATGTATCATTTTTATCATTCCTACAAGCTTTGAGGGCCAACATGTATTGAAAAAAAAAGGCATCTATCTGATGAAAGATTAGTTTCCATTTTAAATTGCGATTCAAACTCTCTGTCAATCATGCCACGCTGGCCCAACAGGAAAGCTTCGCGCCATGTGTTGCCGTGAGAAATAGGCGGCCCGTCTACGTCGTGCCACTGCATAACCCCTTGTGACATCTTAATCGGCCTCCACTAATCACTACAAAGTCCCTTCACTGTTCACTCAAAGCTTTTTAAATCGCAACTTAATTAGCAATGTCAGTAACCATGCTCTCTTCTCCACCTTTTTCTCTTTTTCCCTTCTTTTTCTCTCCTAGCACACATTCCTCGTGGATAGGATGAACCCATTAATAAAATTTGTTATATTTAAATTCAATAGGTAATAATATTAAAAACTAGATGATCTTTAATTATGATTATAAATTTTTTGAAATTAAATTATTAATTATATATTTTAATTTTAAGATAAATAATATATTATATTTTTAAATTTTTATATAAAAATTTAAATTATGATGATATCATTTATATGCAAGTAAATCTCATAATAATTCTTCCTTCAAAGGAAAAGATATGACTTTTTCAATGTTGTCTTGTCGTTTGATTAATTTCCCATGTGTTCTTTATGGTTCTATTATTTTTACTCAAAATAGACTAATCAAAATGGTATGATTTGCTGGATTGGTTGAAAAAAAAAAACACCAAAAATAATTATCTCATCTAACTAAAGGTACTTTGTCTTCGTACGCTTAACTCCACGAACAATAGATAATATTAAACTTATTTCCATATGGCATAAGTTTTCTTAATTAATCCACGCCCTCATCAATAATCATATATCATTCTCTTCAATTCCTTGTACTTTCGTCCAAAGCAACTAAAGTTGTCTAACAAGCTGGCTTTCTGCCCTCCTAAGAATAATATTTTGTTGATAGGATCAAAAATAGGTTTATTAGTAATTACTTATTGATAATTTGATAATGCCTTGTTCGCAGGATAAAATAAAATGAAATTATTACTATCTCATGTCATTTTATTAATTATTTATTATTTATTGAATATTGAATTTTATGATTTTTTTAACAATTATGATATTTTATTTTTTTAATTTAAAATACATTTTACATTTTTTAAAAAAGTCAAGGTGAATTTTTATTTTAAAATATAAGACTTGTGTGCTTCAAATGATTTGCAGACAAGTATATCTGAGAAGCAACTATAGAAAAAGAGAGAAAATGCAAGTTGAGTAATAACTATGGGATTAACCGACGTGTAAGTTAAGAATTGGTGAATTTGTGTTGCTACTTAACGTAGAAGATAAACAAAGGAAAGACCAAAACAAATTATAGAATAAATCCATTTTAAGGCCATGCCTTTCAATAGCAAGGACCCCTGCCCTTAATTGGTCCTCTAACAACTATATTTGAATCACAAATTCTCATTGGTTAACAACATTATGGCTTAATTAATATAAACTCCACCAACTGCAGTTCAAACAACATGTGCTACTCAAATGTTTTTCTTTATATAAAAAATGTACCGTTACAGTCAGACCTTTATTTGCAAGTTTCATTCACCCCTTATCATATTAAGTATCATTAATTAGGGCGAAGCTTTTCTATGACTTAGGATGGCTATCAAAATTTGGAAAATCCCAAATTTTACTTACAATTTTTTATGTTTTTTGAAAACATTTATATATAACCTTCAAAAATTAAAAGATTTTTAATAGATTTTATTTCAATTCATAATAATAAATTCAAAGAAGAACGTTAAAAGAAATGAATATAAGCATGAACTTAATTCTTTCATTTATAAGATAATGAAAAATTTATTGTGCAAATTAAAATCTTTCTTACTTCATAATTGATTTAAATTACGATTGTGATAATATTGTGACGATGACAATTATTAATAAATTATAAAATGTATAATTGAAATTTAAAAATATTGTTTGTGACATTAAAAGTTGAGTGACTTTGATCAAAACTTATGGCAAAATTTTCTAATATTCCTTAAGAAGGAGAGGTCAATTCCATTGATGACGTACTAAAACAACTATTCAAGTGGTGCCTCCTCCGGCCTGCTGCTTTGGAGGATTAATAACACATGGAAGAATAGCGATGGAACAGTAGGGAATAGGGATTAATCATTGTAACTTTATTATGGTTTAAATTAGGTCAGTAACTATCATTTATATAAGTATCAGATAATGTCCTGTCATGTTTTATTTGTGTGGTTCTTCTAATCACAATTCTGGATGTAAAAGTTTTGATGATTATTTCATTTTTTTTGGGGACCAGTTGGGCCAATTGACAGTGGGATTGAGCACATCATGTTCCGGTATTTGCTCAAAAACACAGACCGAGTGTGATGGATCGGGATGCAAATAATTTGTAATAATTAAAACTGCTCCTTTTTCTTTCCATTGCATAAACACCAGTTACATTTCCTTCTAACCCCGTACATCTTTATATAGCATTTTACTTCTTTAAAGAATAAAATCGAATATCAAATTTTGATAATAACATCTAATTAAACAAATAATTTTTAAATTTATAATTATCTGCTCTTTTAATTTTTTTTTATTATTATAATATTCTATTTTATCTTTTTGTATTTTAGAAGAATCGAATCCTTTAATACACGTATCTAATATTCAAAATTTGAATTTAAAATATGAAAAAAAAAGTTTTAAAAATAATATAGTATGTCAATGTATTATTAAAGACAAAGGCAACAATTGTGTCCTTTTTTTTTCAGACGATTATTGAACAAAGAAAAAAAAAAGGATATTGAACTAAGGAGGTATTGGAGGTGGTCCATGAGGCCAACTTGAAGAAGATTCGACATCTTGAATCTATTATTATGTTTGGCGAAAGGTCCATATGATATGAAAGTTGTAGTCTTTATTTTATTTTGAATATAATATTATATATTTTGAGTTTGCTAGAGGCATGCTTTGGTACAACGAAATTAAAATTTGATATGCAGATATTACTTTGGTGTAGAATTAATTAAGGTGAGTAGGTTCAACTGGTGACATAATCCCTTGAAATTCTTGTATTCATTTTCACTTCGATTTTTCTCAACGTTAATAATTAATGTTGTGATCATACCCTCGCAAAAATAGTTTTCTGGTACCAACAAGGAATAGATTAGTTGAATATATTATGAGTGAGTTATTGACACTCTTATCACTGGTGTTGAAAAATTTGTCTATATTATCATTAAGAAATATTTAGTTGAATATTACCATAGTTATTTTTAAGTATTATGAGATAATTATATTTAATATTTATAAGTAATTTTTGTAATCAATTCCTTTTAATATGAGATAATTATATTTAATATTTAATATCAAGTAAATCGATGGAAAAAAAAGAGTATTCGATTTGATATAAAATTTATAAAAAAAAAAATTAAATATGATAT
Source organism: Saraca asoca (assembly GCA_026873985.1). Taxonomy (NCBI): domain Eukaryota; kingdom Viridiplantae; phylum Streptophyta; class Magnoliopsida; order Fabales; family Fabaceae; genus Saraca; species Saraca asoca. The sequence goes on along the minus strand of JANHAO010008525.1, from coordinate 4,739 downwards.
AAAAGTCTTGTGTCTCAAATTTGAGATTGATCAGTTTGACTTACATGTTATTTTTTTATTTAATCCATTTTAAAAATATTTTAATTATTTTAATATAATTTATTTATGTGGTGCAAGTTGAAAATTTTATTATGATAATCTTTACATTGATATTGCATGACCATTATATTCTTTTTAAAATTATGAAAAAAAATTCATCTATTAACATAATTTATTACTTACTTAAAGTTAAAATAGGATGATTAGAAAAATTAATAATTTTAAATATTAAATATAACTACCAAAATTGTAGGAAATAATTGATATTTCTGTCTTCCATGAAAGACTTCTTTTTAAGTTAACTCTGATGATATAAAAACATTCACAAATTTGTCTAAGGAGTTGACCGGCATGGGATCAAAAGTAACATTCTTTTTGAAGTAATCCCCTTCAATCGTTTCAATTTGTGTTGGTTTTTGTAGGCAATTTGACTGAACTGACCTCCTACCATAGTTTGACAGAAGATAGGGAATTTGAGCTGCTGAAAACACGAATTCTAGCTCAAAGTAGTTTATGAAAGAGTACAATCAGAATTAAGAGAGAATGACGGCGACGGGGACAAGCGTAGTCCACGTAGGACGGTGGTGGCTGTCGGCCGTGGATCTTCAATCAGGCGGCAGACCGCATCATTGAACTCATGAGACTCCTTTTGTGGACCCCACTCCTCCTCTTCTCCGAAGCTTCGTCGGTGAATAAGATTGAACAACCACCTCCATCTGTCGTTCCTAACATTTTCTTTACTGCTGTCTAATCCCTCATGATTAAAATTTATACAAGATGAGGTTGATCTTTTTGTTTTGTTCTTCCCAACCTTTTATTGACACAAATTAAAAATTAAAGAAAATAAATTACATATTTTTAAAATTTAAGGGATTATTTGCATGTAATCTCAAGTTTAGGAATAATTCATATTTTAATCTTTATTATATAATTAAATTTTACTTTAAAAAAAGAACAACTTATTTTCAAGGAGTGAGACAAATTTTTGCAGAAATTCATTAAAATATTATGTCTTTTAAAAAATCTATTTTCATATTTATGTTTTATGTTTCTTTAAAAATTAATTATAATTAATAATATTTGATGTCATAAAACGTGAAGCCAGCATAAGAATAATGAGAGTAAATGTCCTTTTCTTTTCAACATCCAAATCCTTATTTATATTCATCACCAGGTTACTGTAGTTGGAAAAAAAAAAAGGGGAACACAAACAAGTTGGCAAGAGATCCTTGCGGGGTCTTGCATGGATCTCCATCACTTTTTTGACACGAACTCTGCTCCAAACCCCTTCTCACTCTATTTATTTACTTGGCTATCATTAATTATTAATTTATATTTTTTATAAAAAATTTATTTGATTATAAATAACAAATAATGATATCATGGTATTGAAAAAAAAAATTCAACTCTAGAATTATATAATATATGATATTAAATAACATAATACTCTTGTAAGCTTGATATTTTATAATTATAAATATAAATAAATAAAAAAATTTAACAAAACAAAGAGGCATGACTTGTCCATCAATCTTTTTATATTTAAGTACTTTTTTCTTCTTACCTAAAAGGATTTCAACTTTTTTTCTCCCTACCTAAAAGGATTTCAACTTTTTTTTAATCTTTATGTCGGTTGACATGGAATGCAAATTTTAATTTATGGTTGACGGTGGTTGGTATATAGAAATCGACCAAATAGAAGTCTTTCTTTAGATGAAAAAGGAACACAAGCAAGGCTTCAACTTCACTCCCCTCCTTTACCTGTGAACTGTGAATCAAAAGCTTCTTTCAAGGGGGACATCAACTATGATTGCAGCCCCTTGTGTGCGCTAATTCTTACATTTCACTGAGACATCAATTAAAATATATGTATCTTCTCTTACTAGGAGCCCAGGCCATTAACATCTATGTTACTCAATTTTACATCATGATTGATAATACCCATATTTGGATGGTATTTTTCTCTGTGCCTTTTTCTAGCAGGTGGTGAAACTATAAGTTATTAATCTAACTTGTAATTTTATTTTTTTTTTGACTTTTTATGAAGTTATAATTAATGATTATATACATCAACGGTGAGTATTTCTGATGGTTAGTTTAGCGATACAAAACTTTTACTTCATCCTAAAATATATAAATTCAACGTAAAAAATTAATTTGTGATCAATAAAAAAGATTGAAAAGAATCATAGGACTGTTAAGAATTACTTAGTAAAAAAAAATTGATGTGTAATGATTTGCCTGATTTCTGTTGCAAGTAGGTCTGAAAGATTTTGATTAATGAAAATTTTGTACTCACTGCTTTTGACAAATGCTGATGTGTACTGTGTTAACCGGAGTTCTGCACTATATTGAGAATGACTAACTAGGTGAAAGAGTGTGTGAAGAGTTAGGCTTCCTATTATTTTTCCTTGAGACAGTGATTATACTGTAGCTAATAAAATTACTGATAAATATAAAAAATATATGATTATTATAGTATAAAATTGTAAAAAATTGAGATAGTGGTATGATCCACAGCAACAATGTTAATTGTATGCTGCAATTTAAAATTTTGAGTTTTTTTTCAATGGAGAATGTTAAATGAGATAAAAGTCAATATTTTTGCCTCTAGTCAACAATATAAACTTTTAGGTTGATCTAATTTTTTGTAGGATAATTTTATAGGAAGTTAAGTGTTTTTATCGTTGTATTGATCTTAATGAAAAAAAAAGGTAATTTAATAATAAAAATACTTAACCTCCTAAAAGATTAAGTTTTTTAGAGATATTTTGAGTCTGAGGTATTTTGAGCCTAGTAAGGAGGATGTGATATTTTTAGAGTGAATTGATTGCTGATATTCTTAATGAAGTAGACCATTGGACCATAATGCTCATTCAAAATTGAAAAGCACATCTCATATTCTACAAATTAATGTCAATTCTGGTTTGGTTTGTGCCAGGCAACATTTAGGTATAGGGCAAGAGAACTACAAAAATTGACACTGATAGATACATATATATATATAAGGAACTGATTGAACACAAACTCTCTAGGCATCTGCAATAAAAGAGATGGTCCATATTAATTGAAAAAGAATGGCAAAATAGACGGCATCTTGATGGCCACAGGCAAGCTGAAGGGTCCTGCCGATGGACTTCAATGTCTGGGAATTCTCTCAAGTTTTCAGTGGAGGGTCCAACTCAAATCAATCACAACCGCAAGGAAAAATGACCAGTAAGATTTCTTGTTGCTTGTTTTCCTTCTAGCAGCAAGGAATTACAACGCACTCCATAATACATATTGTCATCATATTATTGTAATTTTTGGAATTTTGTTCCAACTTGATCACAATCATTTTCATTTTAAATTATCTCTTTATTTTTCATATTTTCTCTCCAATTTTCTGTAATATTGCAATTGCATTCTAAATACTATTTTATAGCATTTGAAAGGGATTGTTTTTTTCTTTTTGCCATTTTGTTAAAAAGGGCCTGATTCTTAATTTCTGCACTAACTTTTTCATACCCTTTTTTTTTATAATGGCATTTTGTAGTAAATGAACTTTCTCATAAAATACAAAGATCTGATTAAGAATTGGTCAACTCATCAAAATATATTAAGAATTGGTCAACTCATGATTGATCAAAATATTTATGTATCGGTTTTACGTTATGCTTGAATGGTGTCGTTATGAACTCATTGAATGGCTGTAATGATTATTGAATATGTTGGTAACGGTTCAGTCTTTTCTTGATGGAAGAAAGGTAATTATATAATTAAATAATTCAGGGGTCCTCTCATTGCTCTTTGGCAAGTTTTCATATGCAGAGAAAGTGTGAGAAACCTTCTGAAATACTGAAGCAAAATTTCAACCCGAACAACAAAGCAATGGTTGGAGGTACGCATTCATTTTCTGTTTTATCCTTGTGTTTATATGTATTTAGAAGCATGTATAGGATATGTTTTATCTTTCATTTGGTATCAGAGCATGAATGAAAGTCTCTGCCTTGCTTGAAAGTTATCGAAAATAATGAAAGCCTCTGCTTTGTTTGAAAGTTGTCAAAAAAATTTTCTTTCAAAATTTACCCTATTCTTTTTCAAATTTTGGATTTATAAAACATTTCTATTTTTATTACAATTTGGATTGAGAAATCATTAGGATAATTGATTTCCAACATTTCTAGGCAAAAAATTGAAAATTTTGACATTGAAATCACTAGAAAACAGTTGGGTTTTGTCTCAGGTTTCGTCGGATCAATTTCGGATCGGTTTAACTCAGACGGAGGTTGAAGGTGAGCCGGACGACATGTCGTTTTATGTTTAATGAAACGACATGTCATTTAAAGCTGCAGTCTGGACTGTCGTTTAAGGACTTAATGATGTCGTTTTGATGTGAACCAAAACGACATGTTGTTTAACCCGACTGAATCTGGCCATTTAACACTTAAACGACGTCCTTCCAGTTGAGGCCAAAACGACGTCGTTTTGACTGCCATAAAAAAAAATTAGAATTTTATTTTGGGGTAATTTTTGAAAAAATTTTCATAAATTCTTACATTTATGAATTCTCATAAATTTGGAAATAAATAAAAAATAATAATAATATAAATATTTATAATTTTTATTACCTATCATGAATATTGCAATTTCCATGGGGAAATTATTTTAGAAAATTAATACATACTTTATTTGTCTATTTGTATGTATAATTTTTGATA